>WOVY01010666.1:0-20399 GCA_013436015.1 Rhipicephalus annulatus
CAAAACTTTAAGGGTCTGTCCAGTACGAGCACAGTTGCAAATATTTGTCACACGCTGCAATTGGATTCTTTCTTCCTTCATCCATACGAAAGCGCTGGAAGCTAAGCAGGCAGAGATGGCAGGGCCACAGAGAAACATCACGCGTACCCCGGGACTTTGAGCACTTTTTCATTTTTTTCTTCAAATAAACGGCTTTTTCAGTGAGATAACGCGCGCACGCGTGGACAAGTAACAGCCTCCAGCGGTAATTTTGTAATGAGCGAGCGCGTCATGTTCAATTTAGCCAATGGTGGTGGTAGATGGGTAATTCACGTGCGAATTTCGGGTATATTGCGTGACTTGTCGAGAAAATAGAAAGCAATATTTAGCTGACTTTAATCATTTATTCTGAATTCCAGCCCTTTGCTGCGCTATATTATTTGGCTCACGTGTTGTCGGGAGCCTACTACCGATCGGCAGCGTTTCTGACCATGCTCAAAAAGTGTTGCAAGACCCTTTAAACCTTGCCGTAAATTTTGTAACCTTGGATTACAAAAGCATGCCTAAAGGAAATACGTTCGGAGAATAAGCTTTAAAATATCTTCCTAAAGAATAAAATGAAGAAGCGTTTACACATTTTGAGGCACACAAAAAAAAACAAAATGAATAGTCTTCTAAGCTCTGAAAGAAGGCGGTATTTGCATAAACTTTTCGATGTGAATACAATGAAAATGCAGATCTTCCATTAAAACGGCTGAACAAATTTCTAGGTCACAAAAGCAACAGAAATAGTGATCTTTCAGAGGTGATGTCAAATGGTCAAACCATTTCAGGAGCAACCTTCGAAAACGCATTGAATATTTATTTTACTTCTCTCTCAAGTGCTAGCAGTAATAGCTCACAGTGTTTTGTGTACCTAATTGCCCCACTTAATAACAGTGCTTTTTGGCTCGAACAAGCACAAACGAAATCATTTCTGTGTTTATGTCACTAAACAACAGTAAGTATTCTGATGTCAATGGCTTCCAGGTTCGACCGATAAAAGAAATTTTGCACATAATCGCGCCAATATTACAACATGTTTTTAACCTTGTTTCCTTACATGAAAATTTTTCAATAACAAAAGCAAGGGTGATTGATTATACAAAGGTGGGGATGCTCAGGAGCTCTCTATTTCGAGAATAATATCCCTGCTTTCAGAATTTTCTAAAGGCTTCGAAAAGCTAGTATATAGTAAAATGACTACTTTTCAATGAACAACATCAAATTATAACACACAGCCAGTTCGGGATCAGAAAAGGACTTTCGACAACAGGACGTTTTTTTGTCACAAAAAGAAATAAATTGAAATCTTTTGAGCGGGATTTGAGTACATTAGACGTATTGTAGTTCAAAGACTTTCAGTAACATTAATAATTCAACCTTGCTGAAAAAACCTAGGTCAATATGGTTTTCGTGGGGTGTTTCTTGAACTACTCACTTCTTACCTAAATCGATGCCTACAACAGGTATGCATGCATCATCACGCCTCAGATTTCAAAATATTAGGTGCCGGTGTTCCCACAGGGCAGCTTTTTAGGGCCATCTTTATTCTCCTTATATATGAATGACATAGTCAGAATCGATAACTTCGCTCGATTCTTAATGTATTGTCACGTGCGTCCTGCGAAAAGACGAAGGCAACGATTCATACGCGCATTTGCACGTTTTTACGCAGAACGGAACAACAAAAACACGACGAACTCTCTGGCGCACAGTAAACAAAAAGACCGACCCGCTGCGGCTTTTCCAGCTTCTTTTAAGTACGACCTCTGTCTTCACGACGCGACCCTGGTGAAGGTGCTGGGGCCCGCAACTTGATGCAGGCCAGCGTTGTTCGGGACGGTACACCCAGTCCGGAGCCTCAACATCTTGCTACGACTCTAGTACACTGATTCAGCCAGGGACAACTAGGCCTAAATCCAGAGCTCTTCACTGCATATTCTCTTATCAACATGGTGGCCCCTTCAACTTCTGCGAATCTTCCTCCGGCCCAGACGACTCTTCCTTCCCAGGTAACTTTTGAGCCTCCTTGTTTTTCCTAAGTCGTCTGAGTAGTTTTTCCTAAATCGTCTTGAAGATGTCGAGGACTTGCTCAACCAGTTCGAGCGGACCGCTGTGGTAAATCGCTTGAGCGCGCAAATCAAACTTGTCCGTGCTTATTTCGCAATGAAAATAGCACTCGCACATGGTACGAGAACCGGGAGCTTACTTTCCGAACCTGGGACAATTTCTACCAAAAGATTCTCGAGACATTTCTGAGTGCGGACCGACGGGATATCGCACAACAGATGATTGAAGCCCGTGTGCAAAAGCTGAACGAAAGCTTCGTCATGTTCACTGAGGATATGGCCCGCCTATTTCGCCGCGCTTTCCCTGAACTGCCCGAGGCGAGGAAAGTTCGTCACCTGATGCAGAGAGTTAATAAACCCCCTTTTTCGCCGGCCTTGGTACAAAATCTGCCAACAACAGTGGATGAGTATATTAAAGAGGTGACAGTCATCGAGCCGGCGCTCCGGCAACGATGCCGCCACTTTGACCACCTGCCCGGCCCAAACGCCTGTAGGTGCCGTCGCTCAAAACGCTGCCGTTTCTTAAAGCTCTCTACGACAATTGATTAGGCAAATCCTGCGGGAAGAGCTGCGGGCCCTCGGTATTTCGTCTACCAAGCCTCCAGTTGCTTCTGTTGCGGAAATCGTGTGCCACGAACTACGGCAAGCCTTTCCATCACCGGCGCAACCACCTGAACCAAGTTCATTGACCTATACTGATGCCATCGACCGTTATCTGCCTCCCCAGAAGACGCACCACGGCCCGTTACCTTGCCTTGGTGGCAGCAGAAACCTGTGCCGCGAACACCAGTACGCAGGACCGACTTTTGGCGCACTGCCAACCGTCGACCCCTTTGTTTCCACTGCGGCGAACCAGGCCACATCTCGCACTACTGCTGTCATGGAGAAGCCTAGTTTCGAAACGTTTCTCGTCCCACTCCATTTTATTTTGAAGACCCTCGTGACCATGGTGCTGATCAACTGCCGACCAACCAAACCTCTTCACAAAGTCACCGCTGGCGGCCTTCCTCACATGCACAAGGTCACACTTCCCCGAATCGCCAAAGTTACGCTGACGCCATCACAAACCGCTCCCAAGCCCGGGCCATATAAACTAACTGCTGCGACCTCTGGGGACAAAGTTGCCAATCGCCTAGACACCAAAAACACCCTTGCCTCTACAGCAAGATGACATGATGACGGTGATCATGAAGACGACGACAGCCACGAGTACTAATGCCGATGAATTTGTAGGTGCCGACCTTAGCGTTATTATAGACGTATGCTACGTAACAGCTGTGGTTGACACTGGTGCTGACTTCTCTAATATGGGACGAGAGCTCGCCGACCACCTTAAGAAGGTCAAGACGCCATTTAGTGGGCTGAGCGTATGGAGTGCTCGTGGACAGCTAATGACGCCAACTGGTGAATGTGCCATTCGGCTTGTAATCGGTGATTTGAGCTTCGTCGGCACTTTTGTCATTTTACCGGACTGTTGCAAAGAGCTGATTTAGGGTGTAGATTTTCTGCGAGAGTAAGGTGCTGTCAAGAACATTCCAGAACGTATCGTCACCTTTTTTTACCTATCCTTACGTCGCCGCAACCACTGAAGAACAACTGCAACGTTTACGTGTAGATGGTGATATGATGCTCCTGCCGAGATGTTGCTGCCTTTTGTCGTTGGTATGTGAATGGCCGAGCCGTAACGAAGTGCTAGCGGAGCGAACAGACACGCTGTTGCTGACGCAAGGTGTTTTAATATCGAGAGGAATTCTTGCACCAACTGATGGGCGGGCAGAAGTGCTCCTCGCAACTTCAGCAACGAGTGCCGTAACATCCAGAAGGTGGTGCCGTCAAATCCAAAAGGGCACTGAAACTGCCTACTACGACAATGTGGACCAAGCCAAAGATTGCTTCGCTTTGCAGCCGGACGACGCGATCGTCCCAGGCTCGACTCCTTTTTCTGTCAACAATCGCTCTACCCCGTTACCCTCATATAAACAGCGCGTACTAGAGCTACAACACCAGTTCAAAAATTGTTTTTCATGCACGTCTAAAGTCAAGCAAGCACCTCTGACCCAGCAACGAATCATCGTTGAAGAAAATGCGTGACCGATCCGTCAAAAACCATACTGTGTGGCTCCGAAAGAATGCGAGGAGATCCAGAAGCAAGTTCAGAAGATGCTCCAAGATCGCGTAATACAGTCTCCCAAATGTCCCTAGGAATCCCACGTGGTATTGGTTAAAACTAAAGACGGTAGCTTGCGTTTCTGTCTAGATTACCGCAAGTTAAACCAGGTCAACTCATAGATGATTCTCTCGATCGGCTGCGGCATGCACGCTATTCTTCATCGATGGACCTGCGAAATGGCTATTGTGCTCGATGAGAGAGACCATGAGAAAACTGCCTTCGTGACATCCAACGGTCTTTATTAATTAAGAGTGTTTCTATTTGGATTATGCTCAGTACCAGCCACTTCTCAGCATTTAATGGACTCTGTACTATCAGGACTGAAGTGGCACACATTCTTGGTCTATCTAGACGACGTTATTGTCTTCTCAGCTACATTCGAGGAACACCTAAGTCAAATATTCGCAGTTCTACAAGCTATACATTCAGCTGGCCTGACAATAAAACCAGAGAAGTGCCACTTTGGTTCTAGTAAACTTTGCCTTTTAGACCACGAGGTCAGCCACAAAAGTGTTCGATCTGACCCGGGCAAAATTGATGCTGTCATAAAGTTCTCCGCACCGCATGACAAATGAGCAGTGAGACGCTTCTTAGGCCTTTGCGCTTATTACCGACGAATAATCGCCAACTTTTCGTCTACTGTGGTGCCTTTGACGCGGCTCACACAAGAGGATGCTCCCTTTCTTTGAGGGTTAAGGAACAAACTGCATTCAATAGAAAAACGCCAACACCTCCAAACACCTCCGGTTCTTGCACACTTTGACCAGGAAGTGCCAAGAGCACTTCACAACGACACAAGCAATGTAGGCCTCGGCGCCGTACTGATACAATGGCAAGGTAACTCCTTGAAAGTGATAGCCTATGCCAACCGAGCTCTCTCTCGCACGGAAGAGAACTACTCGACTGCCGAGAAAGAGTGCCTCGCCGTGGTCTCAGCGGCTCTCAAATCTCGACCGTTTTTGTATGGCTGCTCATTCAAGGTCCTGTTCTCAGATTTGGGAGCGCGTTAGAAAACCCCAGGTGGTCGAAATTTCCGGAGCCCTCCTTTACGGCGTCTCTCAAAATCATCATTGGTTTTGGGACGTTAATCCCAACACATCACTCAAGGTCGTCAGTGGTCACCACTCGCTTTGCTGGTCACAAACTTGAAAGACCCATCCAGCCGTTTAGCCCGCTAGAGCCTTCGGCTTCAAGAGTTTGATATGAACATACTTTATAAATCAGAGAATAAGCACACCGACGCAGACTGCCTCTCGCGGTCACCCGTCCAGCCTACCGCTAATAATGACGAGTATATATACGCCACATTCTTGGGAGTCATCAATGTGGCCACTATTTCACAAAAGCAGCGAAGTGAGCCTAACCTGCTTCCGCTTATCGACTTCTTAAGGACGACATGAAGACGTGCCGCGAGTTTTTGCCAAAGCACCACCATCTTTTTGTTTCAGGAACGACTTTCTATACAAGAAAAAATTTCTCCTACCGGCAACCCATACTTACTCATCGTCCCTGCATGACGGTGAAAAGAAACTCTGGAAGCCTGCTTGACGAAGTCACCTCCGGTCATCTCAGCCACACTTGAACATTGTCCCGTCTGCAAAACAGTTATTATTGACCGAACCTACCTGCTGCTGTGAAACACCACGTCCAATCCTGTGCTGACTGTCAAAGACGCAGAACACCCCCCGGCAGGCCGGAAGGCTTATTTATTATATTCGTTCCAAGTACCCGCAAAGCCATTCGCCCAAATCAGAATTCATTTTCTGGACCCATTCCCAACTTCCACAACAGGGAACAGATGAATCATTGTGGCCACCGATTACTTGTCACGCTACGCCAGAAACTAAATCTATGCCGAGGGTCACAGCAGCAGAAGCGGCTCGTTTCTTCACTTAAAACGTCCTTCGGCATGGTGCTTCAACAGTTCTCACCACGGAAAGAGAAGCTGCTTTCGTGACAGAAAATTTAGAGTCGGCTCTCAGGCTCAGCGGTACAACTCACCGGAGAACAACGGCGTACTATACACAAACTAACGCACTAACACAGCGGCTTAAAAAAAACCCACGCAGACATGCTCTGCATGTATGTCGACACAGAATGTAATAACTGGGATGAAATCGTACCTCCCCCTTTAATACCTCCCGGCAGAAAACTGCCGGAATGACGCCGTTTAGTTTAATACATGGGCGCGAAGTCAAAACACGTTGAACGCTATGCTGCCGCACAAGTGAGACGACACTCATGTTTACGCTGAAAATTCTGTCAGCGCTCCGAAGAAGCCTGACAACTAGCCCACGTGCGTATTTGTCACCAGTTATACAAAGATGCCAAACGGTACCACCTACGACATCAATTGGTAACCAACACACCAGGCAACAAGGTATTGACCTGGATCCCAATAAGTCGACTCGAACTTTTAGAGAAGCTGTTACGACGACACTTCGGCTCATATCGAGTCACCCGACGATTTAACGAAATCAACTACGAAGTTTTTTCTGACGGCGATTGCAGTTCAAGTCTACGAAACTTGTCACCCGAGATCGTGCATGTCATCCGGATTAAACACTGCTTGTCCAGCTAACTCTCGCTTGCCCGGTAGGTGCCGATGCATACGTGCGTTTTTATAAGTAGAACGCCTTGGCTGCGCATCGGGACGATGCCATTTTTGGGGGGAAGAAGCAAATGTCACATGCGTCCTGCGAGAAAGACGAAGGCGACAGTGCATACGTGCATATGCACGCTTTCGTGCAGAACGCAACAAAGAGAACGACGAGGAACTCTTTGGCGCGTGGTAAATAAAAAGACTGATTCGATGCTGCTTGTTCAGCTTCGTCAAATTCGACCTCTGTTTTCACGTCGCGACATTATGCAGATAACACTTTTCTTTTCTGTATCGAGAGAAGTATACTGATGCAATAATTGATGCCAATGGAACATTATCAATGCTAGAATCACGGAGCTGCGATAATTCTCCTAAAATAAACAATGTGAAAGCAAATGATGGCTTGTTTAGACACAAAGACCGTAAGATAGAAGCTCAAATTGGCAAGTACTATCAAAATTCACCTATAAAAATTGTGCCTTCTATAAACAGTCTCGGTGTTTTGTTTGAGGAACACATGTCTTGGAATAAGCACACTGAAATAATCCCTGGTAAGGTTTCGCGGGTGTGCAGCATCCTCAACAAATGCAAATATGATTTGCCTAAAGATATAAAATTAGTTATTCATACCAGCCTATTAGCATCACATAAT
This sequence comes from Rhipicephalus annulatus, assembly GCA_013436015.1. Lineage (NCBI taxonomy): Eukaryota > Metazoa > Arthropoda > Arachnida > Ixodida > Ixodidae > Rhipicephalus > Rhipicephalus annulatus. The sequence continues at coordinate 7,515 of WOVY01010666.1, forward strand.
AAGTACTCCTACTTAGTCTGGGGTACGACGGCGCTGGCTGTTATTAAGAATCTTCACGTAATCCAGAAAAAAACGCCTTTCGTGCCGTCACGAGTACGCCATACAAAAGTCACACTGCACCTTATTTTATTAGGGTTAACATAATTCGCTTCCATCATTTTACAGAAACACGCTGTCTAAGCTCTATTACACTGATGTCGCGAAACAACAACAACTTTTTACGCAATATTTTTGCCTAACATGAAAACAAAAAGCTCCGCATGGTTCGTCTCAGTTAAAGATGGAAACTTCCACTCACGTGAGGTGATTATGGCAAAAAGATGTTGTGCTATTTATTATTATATCATTCGAATCGTACATATTATCCTGTATGTAGACTGTCTCCGAGGGAAAAAATATTAAATAGCAAACATTTTGTCTTCGGGGAAAGGTGGGGTGTTGTTATCGGCTCTGCGTGCGTGTATGCATGTGCATTTACATAAGTATGTGTCTGTATATGTGTATATCTGCATGCTTTCTGCTATATCTATGCGTATCATGACAACACATGTTTAAAATAACGTTGCACCGTAAGTGAAGCTGCGTTTTTAGGTAAATATATATTTATGTGTGTGAAAATAAGCTCTAGTTGAAGGACTACGTTTAGTGGATATTTGCTGCTCTGTGTTTTTGTTGATTTCTGTTAACGCAAAGTATAAAGAACCATGGGCCTCGTCAAGCCGTTTTGTGGATTTTAGCTCACGGCCCTAAACATCTGTACGCTTTGTGAGTGTGATGCTGAAATGAAAACTTTGTGATTTTCTGATGCTGACTAAGAACTAAGCGACGAGGGAAGCAGAATCCAGGAGTTGGAATGAGATTTTTAGACAATGTACTAACTAAAGCGTGTGTGCTGTTGGTCAAGGGGTCCTAATCTTCCGCCAGCATGCATCGAAGCGTTCGCTGATCTGCTCACTCAATTGGTGGGCTGATTTGCAGCTGCTGCTGCAGTCTCTTTCAAGGAAGATGCTGCTCCTGTTGTCGTATCCCGAACGACTTACGCCATCGTGGCAACACGACGCCTCACCCTCCGGCTAGGAGAGACAATACCTGGTGAGCATAGGCAGTAGGCCGTTTGGCTACTTGTTGGAGGATCAAAAAAGCGCCGCTTCCTGGTTAGCTCAGGTGCTAAGTGCAACAGCCAAGCCAAGGACTCTTTCTTGCTCATTGCTCGTGACTCTCTTCTGGGAAAAGCATAAATACACAACACCCCTATGAAAAAACGTATACAGTAGGCATGGTGGATTCCACCATCGAAAAGTTTGGTAGATTATGGTGCTATAATTGTTGGTGGCACATGGTGTATGGTGGCGTAGGAGAGAGCGCATTGTGGACGGCGCGTCTGCGAGCTGCCACTAGAGAAAAAATAAAAAGAATAATTGTGTGAGAAACGATGTAGAAAGTATCTGTTACAAAAAGGCGCGACAGCGCGGAATCGAACTTGCCACCTTGAACCTTTAACTGAGCACACTAACCACTGAAACACGCCGACAGATGAAAAATTTGGTGCTAAAAATAGCAAACTCACAGACTCACTGTTTACTTTCAGTTCTGTTTGTCTCGCTTACTCGAAATGAACGGGACCTACAGCTGCTGCGAAAATTCTCACATTTGATAAAGAGGAAGTGCTACCTGTAGCGATTGCCACTGTGATAATGCCAACAGCGCTATGTCTTTGTTAAATTTTTTGTTACTACATGGACAACGACAAGCATGACAGCTGTCAGTCAGTCAGTCAGTCAGTCACGCGCTCAGTCAGTCAGTCAGTCAGTCAGTCAGCCAGCCAGCCAGCCAGCCAGCCAGCCAGCCAGCCAGCCAGCCAGCCAGCCAGCCAGTCAGCCAGCCAGCCAGCCAGCCAGCCAGCCGGTCAGCCAGGCAGCCAGCCAGTCAGCCAGTCAGCCAGTCAGCCAGCCAGCCAGCCAGCCAGCCAGCTAGCCAGCCAGCCAGTCAGCCAGTCAGCCAGTCAGTCAGTCAGCCAGCCAGCCAGTCAGTCAGTCAGTCAGTCAGTCAGTCAGTCAGTCAGTCAGTCAGTCAGTCAGTCAGTCAGTCACAGTCAATCAGTCACGTCAAATAGAGGAGGCTAAAAAGAGAAGAGTGTAGCTGTCGTCGATGTCGCTACCACTACTATGTGTATATCTCCTAACCTGAGAAGTATGCCTTTGTTTTCAGGCCACCGGTACTTGGGTCCCGAGAATCCACTGTGCAAGGGAGATCTGGTGGACGAGGACGACGGCATAGCCAAGTCGCACGACGAAGCTTACGAGCGAGCCAGAAGTGACGAGGACATCTTTGCAGCTGACCAGGCATCTGCAGCTCTCTTCTAGATTGACTTCAGACGCACTGGTAACTGGCACGCTGCATTAGGTGCAGTTTGTCTGGGCCCGAAGGATATTGTAGAACAACACGTTTTGGGTCGCATCCTCTATGGAATGCCAGGAGAGAGACGAAAACGTGCACATAACGGGGCAATCAGATACAGCAGACGCATAGGGATACAGCCTGACTCAGCATCGGCGACGCCGAAATATTGACGCAGATGCAATCGAATGCTCCCGTCCGTCCAAGCGGAGCAGGAATTGAAAGTAATGATGAAAATTCCGCAGAACTAATTCAGCAGATTTTGCGCGTACCTCGCGTCAACGGAGTGGTCACAGAGTATCGTGACAGCGAAATACTCACCACAAGGGCCTATGGAATGCTGAAGACGAATTTAGTGTACAACACCGGGCAAATGTTTCCAGGAGTTTTACCTAGCCTCTCACGCTTGCCAGTGAATCGGCCGTATCTTTACATTCCTCACGGCACCTACCTTAACTTACCGTCTCACACAAGAGCTGTGAGTTGCACTGTCAAGGTTACTCCTGATGGTCCGCGCACTCTTGGGAGACTGGCTCTTCGGTTGTCCAACCTGTCAACTCTGACAAGCTAGTTTATGCTAGTTTATGCTGACATGCTAGTCTCAGCTCCGTCGGATTGAACCACTCGATGGATACAGGCATGTGCTGCTTTAAGAAAGGTGAGACAAACAACACGTATAAACCACTGTCTTACACTCCATTTCAGGAGAAGGACCACGCCGATCTCACTAAGAGCTACTGGGTTCTCAAAATCCCACCCGTAAACGAGGAGCAAGATGGCGACGACGAAAACAGTATACCTGCGTGCATGGGTGGGCCGCGACAACCCTTAGCCTACGACTTTATTCACATTTACAAGGTTAGTCCCCGCTTGACCAAGTTTGTCAATCAGTTACCTTTCAAATGCCACGGGGGCACACCATTAGTCAACTATGAGTATCAGTTTGGAGGTGACGCATGGCTAAAGATGGGTCCTACTGACAACGCGGGGAATGAGTTGCTAAATCGAGAACAGCCACGCCTGCCTAGAGACGTTGTATTCTGCACTACTAGCAACCTGTCAAACAACAATTCGCACGAGTAAAAGCCAGATCGGAACGTCGCCTTGCGTCTTCGGCCAGACGATATGCACGCGCACCACGTGAAATGTTTGGACATTATGGAAATACTTACTTTACCCGTGGTGTAAAACCGATGATGCACTCCACAATTCAGCCGACTTTGATTTTCGGCGTGTTGGCGGTGAGCAAATCGTACAAGGACGATCCCGGCAGTACCGAAACTTCCCACGATTTTGCTGTTTTTTTTTCAAATTGACACAAAATTGTTGGTTCATTCTGACGTGGACACCATAGAAGCCGACAGCGTCACTGTGCCGTCAAACGTGGGGCCGTACTTGAGTCACACCAAAGAAAACATTAAACGACAGCCTCGCACGTCACGGGCTCTAGTAAACCTTGCTCGCACGGAGGCGGAGGTCACCGAACACAAGGCAGAGCTTCAAAAAATGGCGGAAGCGGAGCAGCATTCCTTCGTCTCAAGAAGCCATAGCTCGGTGCCTTTTTTCTACAATAAAAGCAAGATGAAAGAAAGCTTTTGGTTTGACTTTTTATTTCTGGAGCATCGCTGACGTTGCCGTCGAAGAATGAAAAGAGAAATATATATATATATATATATATATATATATATCATCATCATCATCAGCCTGACTACGTCCACTGCAGGACAAAGGCCTCTCCCATGTTCCGCCAGTTAACCCGGTCCTGTGCTTGCTGCTGCCAATTTATACCCGCAAACTTCTTAATCTCATCTGCCCACCTAACCTTCTGTCTCCCCCTAACCCGCTTCCCTTCTCTGGGAATCCAGTCAGTTACCCTTAATGACCAGCGGTTATCCTGTCTACGCGCTACATGCCCTGCCCATGTCCATTTCTTCTTCTTGATTTCAGCTATGATATCCTAACCCCCGTTTGTTCCCTAATCCACTCTGCTCTCCTCTTGTCTCTTAAGGTTACACCTACCATTTTTCTTTCCATTGCTCGCTGCGTCGTCCTCAATTTAAGCTGAACCCTCTTTGTAAGTCTCCAGGTTTCTGCTCCGTAGCTAAGTACCGGCAAGATACAGCTGTTATATACCTTCCTCTTGAGGGATAGTGGCAATCTACCTGTCATAATTTGAGAGTGCTTGCCGAATGTGCTCCACCCCATTCTTATTCTTCTAGTTACTTCAATCTCAAGGTTTGGCTCTGCGGTTATTACCTGCCCTAAGTAGACATAGTCTTTTACAACTTCAAGTGCACTATTACCTATCTCGAAGCGCTGCTCCTTACCGAGGTTGTTGTACATTACTTTCGTTTTCTGCAGATTAATTTTAAGACCCACCTTTCTGCTCTCCTTGTCTAACTCCGTAATCATGAGTAGCAATTCGTCCCCCGAGTTACTCAGCAATGCAATGTCATCGGCGAAGCGCAGGTTACTAAGGTATTCTCCATTGACTCTTATCCCTAACTGTTCCCATTCTAGGCTTCTGAAAACCTCCTGTAAGCACGCGGTAAATAGCATTGGGGAAATTGTGTCCCCCTGCCTTACACCCTTCTTGATTGGTATTCTGTTGCTTTCTTTATGAAGCACTATCGTAGCAGTTGATCCTCTGTATATTTCTTCCAGAATGTTTATATATACTTCATCTACGCCCTGATTCCGCAGTGTTTGCATGACGGCTGATATTTTTACTGAATCAAACGCCTTCTCGTAATCTATGAAGGCTATGTATAGTGGTTGGTTATACTCTGAGCATTTCTCTATTACCTGATTGATAGTATGAATGTGGTCAATTGTTGAGTAGCCTGTTCGAAATCCTGCTTGTTCCTTTGGTTGATTGAATTCTAATGTTTTCTTTACTCTGTTAGCAATTACCTTTGTAAATAGCTTGTATACTACAGAGAGCAAGCTGATCGGCCTGTAATTCTTCAAGTCCTTGTCATCTCCTTTCTTATGTATTAAGATGATGTTAGCGTTCTTCCAAGACTCTGGTACTCTTCCCGTCAGGAGGCACCTCGTAAATAGAGTGGCTAGTTTTTCTAACACAATCTGTCCCCCATCTTTCAGCAGATCTGATGTTACCCGATCCTCACCAGCAGCTTTGCCTCTGTGCATGCTCTCCAAAGCTTTTCTGACTTCTTCTATCATTACCGGTGGGGTGTCGTCTGGGTTACTGCTAGTTCTTATAGTATTAAGGTCGTGGTTGTCTCGGCTACTGTACAGATCTCTGTAAAACTCCTCCGCTATTTTAACTATCCTATCCATATTGGTAGTTATTTTGCCTTCTTTGTCCCTTAGTGCATACATCCGACTTTTGCCTATCCCAAGTTTCCTCTTCAATGCTTTGACACTTCCTCCGTTTTTCAGAGCGTGTTCGATTCTCTCCATGTTATACCTTCTTACATCGCATACCTTACGTCTATTAATCAACTTCGAAAGCTCTGCCAGTTCTATTTTGTCTGTTGTACTTGACACTTTCATGATTTGACGCTTCTTAATTAGGTTCTTTGTTTCCTGGGAAAGCTTGCCAGTGTCCTGTCTAACTACCCTGCCTCCAACTTCCACTGCACACTCCGTAATGATACTCGTCAGATTATCATTCATTGTATCTACGCTAAGGTTGGTTTCCTTACTAAGAGCCGAGTACCTGTTCTGCAGCGACACTCTGAATTCCTGTACTTTCCCTCTCAGTGCTAGCTGATTGATTGGCTTCTTGCGTATCAGTTTCTGTCGTTCCTTCTTCAAGTCTAGGCAAATTCGAGACCGTACCATTCTATGGTCACTGCATCGTACCTTGCCAATCACTTCCACATCCTGCACGATTCCAGGGTGTGCACTCATTATAAAGTCTATTTCGTTCTTATTTTCGCCATTAGGGCTCCTCCATGTCCACTTGCGGTTTTCTCGTTTTCGGTAGAAGGTATTCAAAATCTGTAAATTATTGCGTTCTGCAAATTCTACTAGTAGCTCTCCTCTGGCGTTTCTAGTACCGATGCCATAATCTCCTACTGCCTGGTCTCCAGCCTGTTTCTTCCCTACCTTCGCATTAAAGTCGCCCATCACTATAGTATACTGTGTTTTTACCTTACGCATTGCCGATTCCACGTCTTCATAGAAGCTTTCAACTGAAGCGTCATCATGGCTGCATGTAGGCGCGTAAGCCTGTACTACCTTCATCTTGTATCTTTTATTCAGTTTAATTACGATACCTACCACCCTTTCATTAATGCTATAGTATTCCTCTATGTTGCCAGCTATGTTTCTGTGAATTAGGAACCCCACTCCCAGTTCTCTTCTGTCTGCCAAGCCCTTGTAGCAAAGGACGTGCCCATTCTGTAGCACCGTATAGGCCTCATCTGTCCTCCTAACCTCACTGAGCCCTATTATATCCCATTTAACACCCTCTAGCTCCTCGAATAGTACAGCTAGACTTCCCTCACTAGATAAGGTTCTAGCGTTAAACGTTGCCAAGTTCAGGTTCCATATATATATATATATATATATATATATATATATGGTTTTATTAATGACATAGGCACAGTTGTCGTTGCTAGAACTAATATACTCTGTGGTTTGTCTGAGGGAATATAGGCGGCGTCACCGAAAAGCAGTTTCTGATGGTAATATAGCGGTGCCTCGTCTTCTTGCCCATCGTGCTTACGTTCACGTTGTGTTGCCATGGTCTCTAGTAGTCAAAGTGCAATAAAAGCAATAATTCAGAGTATAGTGTAATTGAGCAAAAAAAGAGTGTTACTGAAGGCGCCTTACTGTCCACTCGAGGTCTTCCTGAGTGGACAGCTGGTTGGCGACTGAATTTCTTGGCTACAAGAGACCCTTTATATACCCCTCGTTGTGGCCTGGAAGACCTGATGGCTTTGAAAAAGCCCAGCAGCACTTGCAGGAATGTCTTGCGGAACTACTAGCTAATATTATAGCTCTTGCGAGATGACAAATTATTATGCAAAGCAGGCGAGACGGTTTAGTTGAAAAAACCCGCGAGAGTTTGCAAGTGAGCCTTAAGAGACTACTAGTTAATATTGAATGCTCTTGCGAGACGACGAATTATTTTGCAAAGCAGACAATTTGGTTTAGTTACTATTAAAAAAAATCCAGCCCTTGCGAGAGCTTGCAGTAGAGTCTACCTTATGCAAAGCAGGGGCTGACTACGTATTTTTTCTGTAGATTGTTGTTGTATCTCCACTCTGAGAGAGTATATATATATATATATATAATATATATATATATTGTGACGATGAAACGCGTTTATTTACAGAAAATGGTTGAGATCGGTACAGCTCAGAGCCAGAAAACGGAGACCGAGCTGCTCGTGAGCCAGACCGCTTCGACCTCCTCCTCTTCATGCGCCCATCGAGGTGTGTCAATTCCCCCGTTCGCAGACGATGCCCACTGGGCGAGTCAATAGGAAGGTTGGTGGTGATATGGCTTGAGGCGCGCGACGTGTGTCAGCTGTGTCTTGCTAGAGCGCCGACCATTGCTTGTGACGCCGGAGATGACGTATGTGACGTCACTGAGACGGTCAATGACTAACAATGGTCCGGAGTAGCGGGCCAGAAACTTTTGGCATAAACCACGTTGCGGACAGGTGTCCACAACCACACCAGGTCACCCTTTGTGTAAGCAACGGAGTGATGGTGGGCGTCGTACGGGTCTTGGAGCGCTGTTGAGATGCAATGGTTCGAAGGCGTGCGACGCGACGGGCTTCTTCAGCGCGGCATAGTGACTCGGCAACCGATGTTTCCACATCTAACGTAAAAGGCAGAATGGTGTCGAGACAACTGCGAGGGGAGCGGGCGTAGAGCAGGAAAAAGGGCGCGTACCCTGTCGTCTCGTGTTTCGCGGTGTTGTAGGCGTATGTGATATAGGGCAAGTACTTCGTCCCAGTTTTTGTGCTTGGCATCAACATAAATTGACAACATGTTCGTTAGCGTCCTGTTGGTCCGCTCTACGAGCCATTCGTCTGGGGGTGATTACGGGGTTGCGTGGCGGAAATTGGCTGGCAGACAGGCGTAGGATCTCTTCAACGACGTCAGCGGACGAACTGACGTCCCCGGTCGCTAATGACGACTCGTGGAGGGCCATGACGGAGAATGATATGCCGAAGCATATAAACTGCGACACGTGAAAGGCTGTTGCAGTAGGTATAGCCGCAGTTTCTGCGTAGCGCGTCAGGTGGTCGACGCACACGATGACCCATCGATTGGCACTGGCTGAACGCGGACAACGGACCTAGAAGGTCGACACCAACAATCTCGAAGGGAGAGCTAGGAGGTGGTACGGGATGGAGAAGTCCGGGTGATGTAGTCGTGGGACGCTTGTGACGTTGACACTGTTCGCAACCCGCTACGTATTTTTCTGTGTCGCGTCGCATCTTGGGCCAGTAAAACCTTTGCTGGATGCGATGAAACGTTCTGGCGAAGCCCATATGCCCACTGGTTGCGTTGTCATGGCAGAACCGAAAAATTTGGGGGACGTAGAGTGCGTGGAACTACCAGAAGCAGACGGGCGCCTTGGCCAGAAATAATCTTCTTGTAAAGGACGGCGTCATGAACTACAAAAGAGCTTGAACTGGCCGGGTCATTCGCGGAGGCAAACAGGTGATCTAAGCAATGATCCTCGTGCTGTGCTGTCCGGAAAGCCGCGATGTCAGGAAAATGAGAGTCGATAGCTGTGATAAAATCGTCAAAATTATCAGCTTCACACTCGGTCGTTGGTAGAGGAAGCCGTGACAGGCAGTCAGCGTCTGCGTGGCGATTACCGCTCTTGTAGCGGACCGTGAAGTTAAATTCTTTGTAACCGTATGGCCCATCGCGCAAGTCGACCAGATGGATCACGTAGGCTCACCAACCAGCAAGAGAGTGATGATCGGTGATGACTGAGAAACGACGACCGTAGATGTAGGGGCGAAACTTGTGTACGGCGAAAACGACGGCGAGGCACTCCAATTCGGTTAACCGTATAATTACGCTCTGCCTTGCTCAGGGACCGGCTTGCATAGGCGACGACGTGTTTCAGCATTGTTGTGTCGTTGAATAAGCACCGCGCCGAGACCAACTCCACTGGCATCGGTGTGGATTTCCGTGGAAGCAGAGGGATCGAAGTGGCATAGTATTGGCCCGGAAGTGAGAGCGAACTTTAGTTGCTTAAACGCTGACTCACAATTTGGTGTCCAGTGGAAAGGGACGTCCTTGCGCAGCAAGTCAGTCAGTGGCTGGGCCGTTTCAGCAAAATTAGGTACAAAGCGGCGAAAATAAGAGCATAGGCCCAGAAAGCTTCGTAGCTCGCGGATAGACTGTGGCTGCTTAAACTTGCTGACGGCGTCCACTTTCTGCGGGTCCGGCCTAACACCAGCTTTGTCCACAAGGTGGTCCTAAAACCAGTGTTTTGCCGTTTCACCGAAACGACATTTTTTTGAGTTCAGTGTCAAGGCGGCTTTCTCCAAACATGTTAGAACAACGTCAAGGCGATGATATGTTCCTCAAAAGTTCGTCCAAAAATAACCACATCGTCCAGGTAACATAAACAAATTCCCATTTAAGGACCTCTCAAGACGGTATCCATATAGCGTTCAAATGTTGCCGGAGCATTACACAAGCCGAACGGCATAACATTAAATTCAAATAGACCGTCTGGCGTTACAAAAGCCGTCTTCTCTTTATCAACTGGATCCATGGGAATCTGCCAATACCCGGATCGCAAGTCTACCGAAGAAAAGTAGGAAGCTGAATGAAGGCAGTCAATTACGTCATCAATGCGGGGGGAGGGGGTACACGTCCTTCTTGGTTATAGAATTGAGACGCCGATAATCAACACAGAACCTCCAGGACCCGTCTTTTTTCTTTACCAAAATAACAGGTGCAGCCCACGGACTTGACGATTCTTGAATTACACCAGTGGCTAGCATCTCGCCAACTTGTTCAGCATAACTTTGCGTTCGGACACGGACACGCGATAGGGCTTTTGTCGGAGAGGATGAGCAGAGCCAGTATCGATCTTGTGACGAGCGCGCGTGGTCGGTATCTGAGCCCTAGGCACCTTCCGTGCAAAATCAAATACTTTAGCATGTCTCGCCAGCAGTGCAACCAGGTCTTTGCGCTTCTGTGAGGAAATGGACTTGCTAACCATTTTGAAAATTCAGCTTCCATACCAGAAGTTTCCGGACCCGCCCTTTCAAGATCGCTTAAAGCTCCAATGCAGGTGCTGCTCTGCTTTTCGAACAGGGCAAGGCGCATACCAGCCGGTAGTACAACCGACTCGGGTGAGCTGTTTATCACCCATAATTGAGCCGTCTCGTCTGCGAGAGATACAATGCATCGTGGTACAAAGATGTTTTTCTTGAGACAAGCTACAGGCAACGGCTCAATCACTATGTCACATGAATTCAAACTCGAGTTGGTTTCCGAAGTGGTCACTTGTACGCTGGCCGTGGACCACGCTGGCAGAAGTACATCTTTAGCTACAGTGAGGTTACCTTTCTCACAATCAGGCTGCTGGGCGAGAGTAGACAACAGAACCTCACCTGCTCCACAATCCACGGTCGCACGACACTCTCGCAAAAGTCTATGCCAAGTATAACGTCATGCGTTGATTGAGCCAGTACTGTGAATTCCGCCTTGAACGTTTTACCGGCAACACTAACAGACGCAGTGCAGACGCCGACAGGACGCAAGAATGCGCCGCTCACTGCCCGAAATGTGGCAGGTGTTGTCCCAGTGGAAACATAACCTTACGGCCCAGTCGTTGCTTAAAACTAAACTCATCAGGAAACACTTGCGCCAGTATCTATCAATGCCATCGTGGGAACGTCGTCAACAAGTACCTGAACCTTATTCTGAAGCATAGAACTGGTGGAGGCATTCTTTGATTGAAATCGGTACGTCCAGCGACCTCACCTCCGTCGGCCGCGCTGGCTAGTTTCCCGGTGGCGGAGACGAAATTCGTGACCGGCGCCGTGGAGATGGTGACCGAGGTGGACGGGTGGTGGGCGGCGTTAAGCTGCGCACAGATCCGGGCGAATCACTCCGGTTGATCGGCTGGTAGGCGTGCCGCTCGTCAGTTGGGTTGGGGGGCCAGTAGGTGTAGTCAGGCCGTTGGCTTCGTTGTGCAAACGTCGCGGATCTCTGAGGGAATGTCGAACGTGGATTACGTCGCATTGGGCAAAATCGGGCGATATGTCCACGAACACCGCACTGGTAGCAGACGGGCCGTTCACGGGGCATAGGGAACGTCGCTGGATGTTGAGGGTACGCGGCGCTCTGTTCCCACTGAGACGCAAAAGGAGGTGGATGGCTGTTGTAGCCGTAACGACTGTGGGGAGCATAAGGCGGCTCTACATAAGAAGACGTCGGTGGTGGAGCCCTTAGCTGAGGGCCGCGGTTGGGATAGCTGCGCTCCTCGAAACTCGTAGCATTGATACTTGTGGACGGTGTATCGCACGGTGGTTCTCGGGCGTTCAAGGGCGCGTAAAGGTGACGACGAAGTTCCTCACGTACAATGAGGCGAATCGTTGACGAAAGGTCGGTAGGCACGGAGTCTTGGCACACATCGACAGTGGCGACGGTCGTAACATTGGCAAGGCGTCCGAACTTCGTAGTGATGCGGCGAGTCTTCAGGGCCTCAAACGTTCGGCAGTGCCCAATCACATCGGCCACAGACTCAAGACTCTCCTTGCCGATAAGGAAGTGGTAGACGTCTTCCGCAATTCCTTTGAGAATGTGGCCCACCTTGTCCTCTTCCGTCATGTTGGTGTCCACACACTTGCACAGTTTCAGTACCTCCTCAATGTAGGTTCTGCATGTCTCACCACAAGCTTGAGCTCTCTGCGACAACATTTGCTCTGCACGTTTCTTCTTCGTCGCAGGGTCGCCAAAGCACTTCTTGATCTCCTCCATAAACTGGGCCCATGTTGTCAAGGTGTCTTCGTGATTCTCGAACCACACTAAAGCACTGCCATCGAGAAATAGACCCACGTGGGACAACTGGCTGGCCGCATTCCAGCCATTGGCTCGGCTCACCCGTTGATAGTGGCTGAGCCATTCTTCAACGTCATCGCCAGGTTTTCCTGTAAATGTGCGTGGCTCTCGGTAGTGGAAAGACGGCGCCCTCGCGACCGGCTGCTGGATGTCTCCGTCCAAGTTCATATCTTGAGGTAGTGGTGGCAAGCCCGCTAGTCGACGGCTGCGGCGAAGCTCGTGCTCTTGCGGTTCCGTCGTTAGTAGACGGCTGCTCTCCGGTCTCGCTTGACAGTAGCTGGCTTACCCAGCACCTTCCCCCACAACTGTGACGATGAAACGCGTTTATTTACAGGAAATGGTTGAGATCGGTACAGCTCAGAGCCAGAAAACGGAGACCGAGCTGCTCGTGAGCCAGACCGCTTCGACCTCCTCCTCTTCATGCGCCCATCGAGGTGTGTCAATATATTATAATATATAT
>WOVY01010667.1:0-47045 GCA_013436015.1 Rhipicephalus annulatus
GTGGTACAAAGATGTTTTCTTGAGACAAGCTACAGGCAACGGCTCAATCACTATGTCACGTGAATTCAAACTCGAGTTGGTTTCCGAAGTGTTCACTTGTACGCTGGCCGTGGACCACGCTGGCAGAAGTACATCTTTAGCTACAGTGAGGTTACCTTTCTCACAATCAGGCTGCTGGGCGAGAGTAGACAACAGAACCTCACCTGCTCCACAATCACGGTCGCACGACACTCTCGCAAAAAGTCTATGCCAAGTATAACGTCATGCGTGATTGAGCCAGTACTGTGAATTCCGCCTTGAACGTTTACCGGCAACACTAACAGACGCAGTGCAGACGCCGACAGGACGCAAGAATGCGCCGCTCACTGCCCGAAATGTGGCAGGTTTGTCCCAGTGAAACATAACCTTACGGCCCAGTCGTTGCTTAAAACTAAACTCAATCACGGAAACACTTGCGCCAGTGTCTATCAATGCCATCGTGGGAACGTCGTCAACAAGTACCTGAACCTTATTCTGAAGCATAGAAACTGGTGGAGGCATTCTTTGATGAAAATCGGTACGTCCAGCGACCTCACCTCCGTCGGCCGCGCTGGCTAGTTTCCCGGTGGCGGAGACGAAATTCGTGACCGGCGCCGTGGAGATGGTGACCGAGGTGGACGGGTGGTGGGCGGCGTTAAGCTGCGCACAGATCCGGGCGAATCACTCCGGTTGATCGGCTGGTAGGCGTGCCGCTCGTCAGTTGGGTTGGGGGGCCAGTAGGTGTAGTCAGGCCGTTGGCTTCGTTGTGCAAACGTCGCGGATCTCTGAGGGAATGTCGAACGTGGATTACGTCGCATTGGGCAAAATCGGGCGATATGTCCACGAACACCGCACTGGTAGCAGACGGGCCGTTCACGGGGCATAGGGAACGTCGCTGGATGTTGAGGGTACGCGGCGCTCTGTTCCCACTGAGACGCAAAAAGGAGGTGGATGGCTGTTGTAGCCGTAACGACTGTGGGGAGCATAAGGCGGCTCTACATAAGAAGACGTCGGTGGTGGAGCCCTTAGCTGAGGGCCGCGGTTGGGATAGCTGCGCTCCTCGAAACTCGTAGCATTGATACTTGTGGACGGTGTATCGCACGGTGGTTCTCGGGCGTTCAAGGGCGCGTAAAGGTGACGACGAGTTCCTCACGTACAATGAGGCGAATCGTTGACGAAAGGTCGGTAGGCACGGAGTCTTGGCACACATCGACAGTGGCGACGGTCGTAACATTGGCAAGGCGTCCGAACTTCGTAGTGATGCGGCGAGTCTTCAGGGCCCTCAAACGTTCGGCAGTGCCCAATCACATCGGCCACAGACTCAAGACTCTCCTTGCCGATAAGGAAGTGGTAGACGTCTTCCGCAATTCCTTTGAGAATGTGGCCCACCTTGTCCTCTTCCGTCATGTTGGTGTCCACACACTTGCACAGTTTCAGTACCTCCTCAATGTAGGTTCTGCATGTCTCACCACAAGCTTGAGCTCTCTGCGACAACATTTGCTCTGCACGTTTCTTCTTCGTCGCAGGGTCGCCAAAGCACTTCTTGATCTCCTCCATAAACTGGTCCCATGTTGTCAAGGTGTCTTCGTGATTCTCGAACCACACTAAGCACTGCCATCGAGAAATAGACCCACGTGGGACAACTGGCTGGCCGCATTCCAGCCATTGGCTCGGCTCACCCGTTGATAGTGGCTGAGCCATTCTTCAACGTCATCGCCAGGTTTTCCTGTAAATGTGCGTGGCTCTCGGTAGTGGAAAGACGGCGCCCTCGCGACCGGCTGCTGGATGTCTCCGTCCAAGTTCATATCTTGAGGTAGTGGTGGCAAGCCCGCTAGTCGACGGCTGCGGCGAAGCTCGTGCTCTTGCGGTTCCGTCGTTAGTAGACGGCTGCTCTCCGGTCTCGCTTGACAGTAGCTGGCTTACCCAGCACCTCCACCACAACTGTGACGATGGAACGCGTTTATTTACAGGAAAATGGTTGAGATCGGTACAGCTCAGAGCCAGAAACCGGAGACCGAGCTGCTCGTGCCCAGACCGCTTCGACCTCCTCCTCTTCATGCGCCCATCGAGGTGTGTCAATATTATTGCCTTAAAGTCGAAAAAAATCACTGAGATGCAAAAAGAAGTAGGCAAGTCAGCCTCTTACTTTTTACAATCGAGTTTCTTTCATTGAACATTCTGTCCTTCAGTAAATTGCAACTCGGGCTGGAAAACCTAATTGTGGAACGCCAACGTAATAACGAAGCAACTTAGACACGAATGAAGCATTTTGTGTTGGGCCATGTTGGTTGTTCTGATAATGTTTGTTAGCACAGTGCTGGTTTAATTAATGTGGTTCACTTTGATTGAAACAGTTGTAGTACATGGCTCATTTTGGATTAAAAAACTGTCATTTTGAGATCATGGTACAATAAGGAATCGCAATACTTTGATTTTAACTGTTCCAGAAATTAAAAATATTTAGGCATGCTTTACGTTCCAGTGAAATTTAGCCTAGTTTCAATTTGTGCCTTTGGCTCTTTTAGAAAAAAAAACGCCTCACATATCACAGCCGATTTGAATTTACTATGCTGAACTTTATTTTCGCCGATGTTCCTTCTTATCCTCATGACTCAACCACTGCTGTAGTGCATATATCACTTAAGGTGCAGGCTGTTGTTACACAGCGGGCCATATATAACCTTTCCTCTATGTGTATGCTTCGCGAACTGTTCCACGCATTTAGGGTGAGGTCCTTGCTTTACCCACGTATCCCAAAGCCGCAAGTCGAAGTATGGTTCCCAACCTGCAAAGGCGCAACAAATTGTTTTTATTGTGACGCGACAGATTGCGTAACATTTTAAGGCACCGAAAACATGGCGCAGCGAGCACACTTTGGGCACAGATAACCATTCAGTTGAGTTCCCGAATTTGATGATGAAGAGCAAACACATGAAGATGAACATTAGTAAGAACGAGGATGTATTTAATGAAACGCCCAAAGTACATAAGTACTATGGCCTTTCTCCATAATGTTACTTATGAATCTGGGATCAAATTTTGTATATAAATGTGCTTTTATTATTTATCATGTCCGATGTGATTATAATTATGCTAGAAAACAGATTTTTCTTTCTGTGACGTGTTTTTATGACAACGGATATTTTCTAAACTATGCACTGCAATTAGCGGACGAACTTCGCTAAATGCTCTGTAGGAATAAGCAAAGATGTTTAAAAGCATTTTATACGCCTGCGTAACTGGTCATGCAATCATGCTTGCGAGGAAAAATGGTTGGTTGTTTTGGTTGTACTCATTACTCACCGAAACGTTCTTGCGAAACCTTTATTACGGCGCAGAGGAATCGCTTGTTCATATATAGCATCTTCTCCTTGGAAATACACATGCCTTCTGGAAAACGACATCCGACCAAATGTAGTCTTTGATTCAGGTGAAACCAGCTTAAATAGTGATTGCGTAAAGATATGTAGCAGACGCATTCGTCTACATCAGACGTATAGTTCAAGCTTAGGTAATTCTAATGATGTCTTTGTAATTTGGAATGGCCATTGAGGCAATAGTCTATGTTCTCAATCACTTATACCTACTGTTTAAGCAACTGCGGAATCTACAATTACGTCCAGAATTCTCGACGACAGCGTTTAGGCCTTAATGAAAGCACTTTGTAAACAGAAATACTTCATCCAACACTTATGTTTCCTTGACGCTAAGGTCCAGTCATCTTCCAGTGAGTACAAGATGTGCATTATGAATATTAATTTGATTATAAAGAAACTACTAAATATACAATGTCTAAACAATATCATAACTCTCAAGGTCCTTCACACATTCATCTGAGATGACTCCCGACTGAAAGTCATCGTTTTCTTCTCAGCAGACGTATTGAACGCGATGCACAGCACCGACAGCTATCTTTACCAAAATCCTTTCTGCACGTAGCGTGGTTTCTAAATGCGTACAGGGTTGGAGATACTGCAGTCTTTCTCCGTCAATACGGTGACTAACCAACGCAAATTTGGCGATCACCTGCGTCAATATGGCAATCAACGCGTTCAATAAAAGAGTGTTTCTCATGAATCGAAACCACTGTCGTGTTAACGAAAATGCCTAATTTCAAAACGGTACACACTTTGAATACCCGTTACTCTTGAAGGAAATATACAGCGACATAGAGTATACAGGACATATACAGGCAGTGCTACGGCGCTGACTCGAAGGCTCCAATCGCTGTAAAGTGGCTTGAACAAAACATTGTGCGCAAACGTACCCTGCACATTGTGACGGTTGACTCCTTTGAATAACGCTCTAGCACGGCATACTTCGTGACGTTTAGACAAGAGACACAAACCAGTATCGCAGCGCCTACTTTAACAACGTTGCGTTTCAAGTCTTTTCTCGCGACGTGTTCTACATGCGCCGATTATCCTTAACTTCATGATATCACGACGCCAAAATTTTTATACAGAGTGATGATGTTAAAAATTACATTATCGTACGGAAAAGTACGTTGGAATTTTCTTTGAGTAAATGTAATCGTGACTGTTTTTTTGTCGAAATTGATGGTCCCTTACCAGCTCCAACAACACTGTGCTAACAAATTAAAATCCTTATGAATATTAAGTTGGTCTTCCTCTCTTCGTATTTTTGATACAATACACAGTTATCTGCAAATAACATAACCTGACAATTTATGACACTTAAGGGGAGCTAAATAACGATCGAAGTACAAACCTGTGTTACTTCAGAAAGAACCGGCATTATTCTGGAAGCGCTAATTCCTATCTGAACAAACTGGTGACGGTCAGTTAAGCATACAGCACATAATTCAGCGCAAAACAGGCCCATCCTCTATTATATGTTTAAGTTTTACAAAACTTAAGCATGACAGAAATTTTAAAATTCTAGGAAGTTTATATCTACTTGTGTCTGGTGATTAGGTTTTTTGTGAATTATAGCAGCATTTCATTAGGATTTGTAACTCTGGAAAGGCTAAAGTGCTGAAGCCGTGTTGATAGAATAGAAAGCCATGTTTGGCTCGACGAACTGAGTAACGAATTTTAGTGAATATGCTTCACAGTCACCACCTCGTGATGGTCTAGTGGATAAGGTAATCGGCCGCTGACCTACAGGTGATGGTATCGAATCTCGGGGGTGGCGGCAGCATTATCAATGGAGCCGAAAATGCTTTACGCCCATGTGTTCAGATTTGTGTACTTGTTAAAATACCCCAGGCGGAGTAAATTTCCGGAGCCCTCAAATATAGCGCCTTTCAAATTCATATAGTGGTTTTGGGACGTTAAACCCTACATATCAATCAATCAATGCTTCGAAGTTGTGCAACATGACATGTGGTATAAGCAGGTCTGTGATTCGACTTCAAAGAAGCATCCCGAAATCCGGGAATATTTTTGCAGTTGTCTATTCGGATGGCAAGGAATGTTCGAAAATTGATTGTTGTAGAGAAGGCATAAGTATTTCTCACAGGCTCGGGGTAGTGTTTCCTAGAGAAGTCCAGGATTCCATCGGGGCCGTTCGAAGTCTTATGGTCTGAATCGGAGAGAGCACGCGAGCTTCGGTTAAAACTGTTGTGCATAGTGCCCTATTTCCTGGAAATCATCTGGCATGTGGGATTGACTAACACCAATTTAAAAGAAATAAAGAATATGAAAAGAAAAAAAAAAACGTTACAGAACTCTTACATGATCCTTTCTTCCTGAAGTGGCCGTGGTTTCAAGGACGTTCTTTGGGCCTAATATAATGCCAAAGTTTCAGAGATGAATGCTTCATAAACTTGATTAGCGTTTCCCCATAGGAGTAGTTTCCTGCTATCTTTGTTTCTTCTTTTAGCAGTCTTATTAACAAATTAATTTTAGCAGAAGTTTGGAACTGGTTATCACACAAATATTTATTTATAGTTTTTATTCGGCACTTGATCTCAGTTTCAGTGCGTGCAATCAATGAGTTGTATTTCTTAGTGGTACTTCGTATTGGTGGAACGTATTGCCTAAAGAAGTGCATAGCTTGTGTTATGAATAGCCACGAAATTTCATTTATGCTGGCCAAGGCATCTGAAACAAGTTCGCCAAAGTCGTGGTCTTCATGGAAAAGGTAGGTAATCAATTTATAGCTTCCTTGTTTGCTTTGTTAAATGCATACGTAAGCCTTCTCTGAAATGTTGACCAGTTCTAGCAAGAATTAATAGAGTACAAGGAATTTAGTCTGAATATCAAAGACACTGCAGCCAGCCAAGATTCACGAGGAATTCCTCAGCGACGATACCACGGTTGCACAGTGGTGCTGTCGAAGTGGTGTATGACGTCGACAATGCAGCAGTTCACAGCTGCATTGAGGCTACCACTAGCCACTGCACCGGCAGCTCTGACGTCCCTCATGGCCCGAGCACTTACTTTTTGCCACGCGTCAATTTTGCCCCATTTTACTACTTCACACCTTGCTCGCAGATGTCATGTCTCCTCCAATTTTTGTTACTGATTCCATTGTAGTGGAGCATACGCACCAACGCGTATGCGCCTTCGGAAGACAACGAAAACCCCGCGCTCTGATTGCGCGAGAGCATGTGCCACATTTCCCAGACTTGCCATTTGGCCATGCTTTGTTGCGACATTGTTGGACTTTTCTGGTTGAAAGTACATCATCACATTTGGTGGAGGTTGCTGAAATCCCCAAGCAGACATGGAGCTCCGCTCTCGCAAGTTGGCCGAGAGACCCCCGCGAAACGTGACTGACGCAGTCGCCAACCATCCCATCCCAGCCAGCGCCATCGGCTGCCACGTCTACCTGCCCCAGCGCTACACGCCAATGGGACCCACCAATCTTCAACGGCAGGGGTGAGCAAGACGTCGAAGACTGGCTCTCCTTGTACGAACGCGTAAGCGCCAGCAACAAGTTGGACGACAACTCTAAACTCGCCTACGTTATCTTTTACTTGGCAGACGTAGCTAAGCTTTGGTTTACCAACCGCGAAACCACCATCGCCAACTGTTCCTCCTTTAAGACCCTCGTAACAGAAGCGTTCGGCCGACCAGAGGTCCGCAAGCTCCGCGCTGACCAGCGTCTGCGCCACAGAGCCCAGCAGCCTGGCGAAACGTTTACGAGTTACATTGAGGATGTGCTCGACCTCTGCAGGCGTGTTAACCCATCTATGCCCGAAGAAGAGAAAGTTCGGCAGATTCTCAAGGGCATTGAGGATGGCGCATTCCAGATGTTGCTAGCGAAAAGCCCGACCTCGATGGCAATCTTCGTAAGCCTGTGCCAGAGCTTCGATGAATTACGCCGTCAGCGTTCCATCGCCCGACGGAGTGTCTCACCACCAGATTCGATCTCGGCTGTCACACTCGCAAATGCCAACGTTCGCCAAGAAAGTCTGTCCAACCAGATCAAAGACTTCCTCAGAGAGGAAGTCGCCCGACAGCTCTCCCTGCTGCCGCATAGCGACGTGCCCACCGCAAGTCTGCCTGCGACACTGCAGCAGGCCATACGCACTGAAATTTGCGATGTCCTACCTGCAGTGCAGGCCCCTTACGCATGCACTTTAGCAGCATCTAATCTCTCAGCTGTCAGCTACGCACCACCTGTACCATCTTCACCTCTCAGCTACGCAGCTGTGGTTGCGCGGCCCCCATCGCATCCAGTATCCTTATCGGCTCCACCTTCTCCGGCAGCGCCTCCGGTTTACAGGCCCTCACCTCGCTTTTTCCGTCCATCTAATGAGTGGCGCACCCATGACAACCGTCCTATCTGCTTCGCGTGTGGCATCGCTGGCCACATTGCACGCTACTGCCGCCGCCATCCCAACCTGAGGAAGCATCCTTTGGAACTCCTACCTATGCGTCGCAGCAGGCCACCACGTCTGCATACGAACAGAGGCACTCTGACTCGGATCGTCACCCATCAATTTCTCGTTTCCCATCTCCTCGGCGCCGATCGCCATCTCCTATGCGTCGTAGACCACCTCCTGAGGAGGGAAACTAATCAGTGCAGGTCCAGAGGCAAGAACTGCAACTTCTGGGCAATTATCAAGGCCTCCATTTTCACCGCAAAATGCTGTTGATGTCAATGTTGAGGGAGTCGCCACACAAGCGTTAATTGATACTGGGGCCGCCGTTTCTGTTATGAACGCAAAGTTTGGTCGCAAACTGAAGAAAGTGACCACATCTCTCTGTGGCATCGTGCTGTCCACGGTTAGTGCGCAACGCATTCAGCCCTCGGCAGTATGTACGGCGCGCGTCGTCATCCAAGGCGTTTTGTACACCGTACAATTTTTTGCACTACCATCTTGCTCTTATGACCTGATCCTGCGTTGGGATTTCTTATCAGGTCATAAAGCTATCATCGATTGTTGCCGTGCGGAAGTGTCCCTAGTGCCAAGTTGTGAATTTTGTGAATTTCCATCACCCGACCATTCACCACTGCTCTGCAAACTCATCGCTGACGACGACATCACCTTGCCTCCGGAAGCTTCAGTTCTATTAGCGTTTCATGTGTGGGGCAACCTGACGCCACGGTGGTGTTTACGCCATCCCCTGTTTTTACTGAACGCAAGGGCGTCGTGCTCCCATTTGCCGTACTTACGATTGCGTCTGGTTTAACCGTAATGCTGGTTACCAACCACTGCAACTACCCCATTGGCTTGCTTCGTGGTGAAACGTTAGGATATGTGCAACCTGTCGACCATATCAATGATATTATTCTTCCCGACGAAATGCCATGTCACATTGTCGCAATCACTCAGGCGTCTGAGCCATCAAGCTCGCCAGCCTTCGACAATGCTATTGACGCAGACCTTCCCCCCTCGCATCGCAGCCAACTTGTTGCACTCCTTAACAAGTTTCGCTCTTCTTTCGACTTTCAAAAACCTGCTTTGGGCCACACCTTGACTGTCACTCATATTATTGACACCGGCTCACAGTCGCCTCTACGACAGCGTCCTTACCGCGTTTCTGCGGAAGAGAGCCGCATCATTGCGGAGCAAATAGATGACATACTTAAACGTGGAGTCATACAGCCTTCTCAAAGCGCTTGGTCGTCACCCGTGGTTCTGGTAAAGAAAAACGATGGCACCGTTCGATTTTGCGTGGACTATCACCGCTTAAACAAGATTACAAAGAAAGACGTCTACCCGCTACCACGAATAGACGATGCTCTTGACTGTTTGCAAGGCGCCGAGTACTTCGCATCCTTGGATCTGCGTTCTGGGTATTGCCAAGGTGCCAATGGCTGAATGTGATCTCCCTAAAACAGCCTCTGTAACGCCGGATGGCCTATATGAGTTCAAAGTGATGCCATTTGGGCTCTGCAACGTGCCTGCGACGTTTGAGCGCATGATAGATACCATATTTCGGGCCCACAAGAGGAAAACTTGCTTGTGTTACCTAGATGACATCGTAGTCTTTTCAGGTGATTTCCCGACACATCTTTGTCGTCTCCACGAGATTCTGACGTGTCTAGCTTCTGCAGGCCTACAACTTAACACAAAGAAGTGCCACTTTGCAGCCCGAAAACTAACCATTTTGGGACACGTCATCACAAGAGACGGTGTTCTTCCGGACCCCGATAAGCTTCGAGCTGTCGCTGACTTCCCAATGCCCACATCACTGAAAGCCCTAAGAAGTTTCGCTGGTCTTTGCCCTTACTTTCGTCGCTTCGTGCGCAACTTCGCGTCCATCATTGCACCTCTGACTAGTCTGCTTTCAAACAGCAAAGGTATATCTGCATGGTCACCTGCATGTGACGACGCGTTTCACCAGCTGCGCTGCCTGCTGACTTCGCCACCTATTCTTCGCCACTACGACCCCACTGCTGCCACAGACGTTCACACTGATGCAAGTGGCGTTGGTCTTGGCGCAGTTTTGGCACAACGGAAAGGCACCCAAACCGAATACGTAGTCGCTTATGCAAGTCGGGCTCTTAAGAAGGCTGAATTGAATTACTCCGTGACAGAGAAGGAGTGTTTGGTCATAATCTGGGTGCTTACGAAGTTTCGCCCGTACCTTACGGCCGTCTTTCGACGTGGTCACAAACCACCACGCTCTATGTTGGCTGTCCACCTTGAAAGACCCGTCCGGACGTCTGGGGCGTGGGGCACTTCGATTGCAGGAATACGACATCCGTGTCGTATATCGTTCTGGTCGCAAGCATGCGGACGCCGATGCACTTTCCCGATCGCCATTAACACCAGATGTGGCTTCTCTGTCACCCCCTTTTACCACCTTGTCACCACTCGACACCACTGACATGCTTTCGGAGCAGCGTAAAGACTTATACCTTGCCTTGTTAGTCGACTACCTTACCGATCCGTCTGCTGTCCCTTCCACGAGAGCGCTACGCCGGCAAGCAGTCCACTTTTCCTTACGAGACAACATTCTGTACCGCCGCAACTACATGCCTGGTGGTCGGAAGTGGCTCCTTGCTGTCCCAACTCATATGCGCTCTGACATCTGCATGAATTTCCATGCAGATCCCCAAAGTGCTCATGCAGGTGTACTGAAAACCTACGAAAGGCTGCGCCAACGCTATTACTGGCGAGGAATGTATCGCTTTGTGCAGAAATACGTTCGGTCTTGCACCACTTGCCAGCAGAACAATACACCTCCGCGGCACCTTACTGGTATGTTACAGCCGCTCCCGTGCCCGGCTCGCCCATTCGACCACGTGGGTATAGACTTTTAAGGCCCCCTCCCTTACAGTAGCGCTGAAAACCGGTGGATTATTGTCGGATTCGATCATCTGCCACGCTGCGCTGAGATTGCAGCTCTACCGGCAGTGACCGCCCACGAAGTTGCACTCTTCATTCTCCACTGCTTCATTCTATGCCATGGTGCTCCGTGGGAATTACTCAGTGATAGGAGTCGAGTGTTCCTGTCGGGGGTCATCCAAGCTGTCCTCGCTGAATGCAACATTATCCACCGGAAATATACCGCATACCATCCACAGATAAATGGTCTTACTGAGCGGTTCAACCGCACACTTGGCGACATGCTGAGGATGTACACCTCCTCCGACCACACTAACTGGGACGCTGTATTGCCCTTTGTTACCTTCGCTTATAACACCGCGACGCAAGCGACTACCGGTTTTTCCCTTTTCTTTCTATTGTACGGCCGCGAACCTTCCCACCCACTCAACACTATACTACCGTACCGCCCTGATGCATCTGAGTGCTCCCCGCTTTCAGAAGTCACCAGATACGCTGAAGACTGCCGTCAGTTGGCTCGGTCTCTGACATGTGAGGCTCAAGGTCTACAAAAGACTCGACACGACGACGCTCAACGCATAGCTCCTACATTTCGTGCTGGCTCTCTTGTGTGGCTTTGGGTGCCCCCACACGTTCCTGGCCTGTCTTCTAAATTTCTGGCCCAGTACCATGGTCCATACCGTGTCATTGACGCGACATCCCCGGTGAATTACATCATCGAGCCATTAACACGATCACCAGATTTGCGCCGTCGAGGACGCGAGACCGTACACGTTGACCGTCTCAAGCCCTACTACGACCCTCTCATTGTGCCTACTCCCTGAGTCGCCAGGATGGCTACCCTTCACCCCGGGGGTATTGTAGTGGAGCATACGCACCAACGCGTATGCGCCTTCGGAAGACAACGAAAAGCCCGTGCTCTGCTTGCGCGAGAGTTTGTGCCGCCTTTTCCAGACTTGCCGTACGCCCACTTTCCGTTGAGACCTCGTTGCGACTTCTCTGCTTGAATAAACGTCATCACACCATCAATTTAAAAAGGGAGGGCGCTTAGAAGAACAAAACGAAAAAGCCGTACGGCTCTTCCAAATATAGTTTACAGACAACTGTATCAGAGACCTCGATGTCTTGTAAGAGCGCCACAAAGGTAGGCTCTTCCAATACCAAGAGCAACGCAAGATGCTGTTAAGTCGCCTAAATGAGTTTTGCGATTTGTCAAGGCACCTAGAAGATCTGCACAATAAAGCAAGAACTGCGCACCTCAGGACAAGAATCTAAGAATGGCAAACAGCGACACTGCGAAGTCTTGTGGAGAAAACTGGGAGAGCAAACATTTTCTCGTGCAAAACACACCCCTACATCTCCAAACTTCAGCACCACTGGCAGCAACTTTCATGGTCGCCTTCACTAAAAAGCACATATCGCCATTTTCTCGCACACCATTACGAGTACTCCTAATATGTGACACAAACACACATAAAAACCAGTAGTTTAGTCATAATTTTGCATCGTTTTGTCGTTCATTGTAGAATACCATTGTGGTGGCAACGAATAATTGCCATCATCAAACACACTAAGCTATAGTTGTTCATTCTACGTCCTTCTACAACAGCCTTGACCTAATTAACGGCCGACCACGGTAACTGAAGCCCACTTATGTCTTCGCCAACGCGTAATGTGCTTGCTGCAAGATTTCGCCGCTGCGATACCTCAGTAAACAGATGCAGATATGCAACGTAGAGTGCTACATCAACCAGCGCTAGTATGTCAGCGGAAGCGCTTGCGCAAAGTGTAGTTGTAGCTTCGGCATTCTACCACCAAAACGGTACCAAAAACATCACCACGACTTGTAGCCGCTGACGTAGACCTCGTGCTCACAGACTCACACGCCAGTGCTATGGTGACTAGATCACTTGACGAAAATGCCTCATGGTCGTGACATTACATGTTGGTGCTGCCAGAGGCTAATAGCTTCTGACAACATAACTAAGTGCCCTGCTCAGAAAGTTTACCTTCGCAACGCAAGTAGCGCATCATATGGTAATGGGCACGGGACTGTGCTATAAAATGAGGAGAATGAAAGGGTGTTGCAAACGAGCAACAGCCGTCCAGCACTAGCAGGTTGCTTGCATTGCTCCAATATGATCAGAAGGCCAAGTATGGTTTCTTTCCTTCGTCTTTTGCTACATATCAGCGGCGTATGCAAATTGTTTCTTGTGTAATGCTGGTGTAAATTTGCGGAGTCAGGTACAATATCGGTATGGTTAGTTCATGGTTTCTAGTGAACAACAGCGCCAAGATGACAGAATGATAGCAGGGCGCAAACCCCGCCACTGACAAACAACTGAGAGTAATTTCTGTGCTTACTTAGCACCATGCTTAGTGCCTTTTTTTCGTCCACACTTTGAAATTGTTTTTACCTGGACCAGGTTGAATTTCGGCAGTTGCAAATGTACATTGATCACAATATCTGGACACGGCATACTCGAACAACAGTGCTTGTGATATCTCAGTGTAATGTTGAGTGGCTTCATGTCAAAGGGACGACAAAGTTGCCTGAACATCTTTTCCTGCCACCACCGACGCAAACATGTAGCTAATTTAGCACATCGTGGCCAAAGCCTGGCAACACTGTCCCAGTGCCCAACTGTCGGTGTGGAAAAGTTTTCTGCTCAGAGCATTAGTGAAGCGCCAATGATAGGTTTGCTCATACCCTCAAATGCACACAAAAACAAACGAAAATGCTAGGGCTTGAAAATTGTAGCGAATGAGTTGCTTTAGGTGCGCGGTCTGTCCACTGTTTTATTGTCGCCATTGTGATTACGTTACTAAAGTTGAAACTTTTCAGCATACCTTCGTTGCGGACACGCATGACATCTTTCTGCTTCCTCGAAAATAATCCCTCGAGGTTCCTTGCTATCCAATGGCTGTAAATATATATTAATAAATTAAATGCGGATTTTCAGGGAGTAATGTAGATATCTTACTGTTGCTCATCATAAAAATACGTCCGCCTGAAGAAAATAGACGTGACAGTAAAATATTTCGCTTGGTCCATCTTACATCGAATGTAGTCGCTTGCACTCGTGTTGTATGTCCATATAGGTTTCGTTGTAAATACAAACTGCAAGAACAAAGCAAATTACAATGAAGTTATAATATTCCTAATTAGCAAATTTGTAGAGATATCAGCAAGAAGCTGGCAGGACGGATGAATTGAATGTCTAGTTATATAGCAAATATTTGCGTAACATTCAGAAGCTATGTCCTTGAAGTACCCTCGAACAGCATGTTATAATAAAAAAAGGAGCGTGTTAATATTTTTTTGCATTTTTCTTGCTTTTGTAGCAGTGTATAATGCCAGATCGGCTCAACTTATAATATTCCGGCATTCACGTCACCTGAATAGTGGAAATACACTACACTGGATTCCATGCGAGAAATATCTTTTGGGAGTGGTATGCTACCGTCCTTTCCATGTATTCGCTCATCTATTTTCTTTTTCCTGGCATGACTGTTGCGCCCGATCAACTGGTCTGACTTTGTTTTGTGGTACTGCCATGGGGAAATGGACATACCAGAGAGTTTTATTGCTGGGTACGCAAGCGGCTCGCGTACCAGGGATGTTGGGGCGGCAGGACTGCGCATGCGCCAAGCTCTAAGTACATATGAGTAGCCAAGTGGCTGTGGTTGTGCGTTCGCGCGGCAATAAACATCGCTGCCGCCACTGGCCTTCTAGTGGAGATAGCTGACCCAGTGGTTCACGCTACTCACGGCGCCACCCACGTTCAGGACGAGCCAAGCCGAGACAGACCAGAGTCATCCGCTCGACTCCCGAACCCAAATGCGCTAATCTCAAAACCATGGCGGAGTCGGCCTCTATGACGCCATCTTTGCCAAAGCAGCGTGGTGAAAGGCTTCATTACAGTGAAGCTTACTTGACTACAATGACTACATGTCCTATTCTCGTAATCGTTTATATATATAAGAGAAAGAAATGTATACCTAAGGGCTCGTTTTTCCGTGTTTTAGCACAATAATAATGAGATCTAACAGACAGTAATGCCAAGGAATGTACAGGGGAAGTTATTAGAACCATGGAATGTAAATAAGAAGAAAGAAAAGTGGATCCGCATTGGTTCTAATAACTTCCCCTGTAAATTACTTGGCATTACTGTCTGTTAGATCTCATTAATATTGTGTTAAAAACACGGAAAAACGAGCCCTTAGGTATACACTTCTTTCTCTTATTTCATTGAACGAGGGTCTCGTACTGGCAGACTTGGTGTGTTTAGGTTGCATAAGAGGGACAATTAATCAGCTGCCCGCTCATAATAAGTTCACGTGCTACGTGACGCCAAACATGCGCATAAGAGTGTTTTCACACTCGTCGTTTGGCTTATAGATGGCGCTGACTGTCACTCCTACTTCTAAATTCACATATAACCCAAAAAAAGTGGATGGAGGGAAGGCCGCTGTGGTAGCTCAGTGGTTAGAGCATCGAACGCGTTATTCGAAGGTCGTAGGTTCGATTCCTGCTCACGGCTAGTTATTTTTTCATCCACTTTTCTTTCTTCTTATTTACATTCCATTGGTTCTAATAACTTCCCCTGTACATTCCTTGGCATTACTGTCTGCTAGATCTCATTATTATTGTGTTAAAAACACGGAAAAACGAGCACTTAGGTATACACTTCTTTCTCTTATTTCATTGAACGAGGGTCAAGTACTGGCAGACTTGGTGTGTTTAGGTTGTATAAGAGGGACAACTAATCAGCTGCCCGCTCATAATAAGTTCACGTGCTACGTAACGCCAAATATGCGCATAAGAGTGTTTTCACACTCGTCGTTGGGCTTATAGATGGCGCTGACTGTCACTCCTACTTCTAAATTCACATATAAACCCAAAAAAGTGGATGGAGGGAAGGCCGCTGTGGTAGCTCAGTGGTTAGAGAATCGAACGCGTTATTCGAAGGTCGTAGGTTCGATTCCTGCTCACGGCTGGTTATTTTTTCATCCACTTTTCTTTCTTCTTATTTACATTCCATTGGTTCTAATAACTTCTCTTGTACATTTCTTGGCATTACTGTCTGTTAGATCTCATTTATATATATATATATATATATATATATATATATATATATATATATACAAACATAAGAGAAGGGCTGACTTGCACATGAATTTTTATTGACAACGTGCAACTTACATGTACTTTCGTGAAGAATTAAGGAAGCAGGACAGCAAAAAAGCAACAGAGACACGAGGCAACGGTAGAAAACCCCCGAAAAAAAAATGTATTAACCATACTGGTCAGCTGCGCAAAATCGCGTATTAAATGCGAAGCATTTCTTAGCGAACCTCGGTGACCTTGATCGTATCTATCTATCTATCTATCTATCTATCTATCTATCTATCTATCTATCTATCTATCTATCTATCTATCTATCTATCTATCTATCTATCTATCTATCTATCTATCTATCTATCTATCTATCTATCTATCTATCTATCTATCTATCTGTCTGTCTGTCTGTCTGTCTGTCTGTCTGTCTGTCTGTCTGTCTGTCTGTCTATCTATATATCTATCTATCTATCTATCTATCTATCTATCTATCTATCTATCTATCTATC
The DNA here is from genome assembly GCA_013436015.1 of Rhipicephalus annulatus. Classification (NCBI taxonomy): domain Eukaryota; kingdom Metazoa; phylum Arthropoda; class Arachnida; order Ixodida; family Ixodidae; genus Rhipicephalus; species Rhipicephalus annulatus. The sequence continues at coordinate 16,364 of WOVY01010667.1, forward strand.
TATCTATCTATCTATCTATCTATCTATCTACGACCTTTAGCTCTTCCGGCCGTTCCGATAATGGTATTGATATCGAACTTGGTATGTTCAAAACATGACTGTATGAAAGAACATATTTGACTAGTCATAACATGAAAATCATGACATGTGTGTCATGAATGTCCTGGTTTACATTTCATGATTCGCAGCTTGTGAGGTGATTTCGTTCGCATGATATGTTGCAAATCTGGTATGGTAGGACATGATTGCATGGAGAACACAAGCGGCAGACCCAAACATGAAAATCATGACATACGTGTGATGTAACAACATGAGTACATGCTGCGCTCATGATCCGCTCGCGGCCGTTTCGCTAGCGTCACATATACCAAATTTGGAATTACAGTACTTGAATAGATGGCGAAGGTATGTGACTGGTGTAAACATGATAATCATGACATGCGTGTCATGTAACAACATGACTACATACCACGCTCATGATGCGCTGGCGGCTGTTTCGCTAGTTTCAGTTATACCAAATTTGGTATTACGGGACGTGAATGGAGGACCAAGGTATGATACTAGTGCAAACATGATAAACATGAGATACGTGTCTTGTAACAACATGACTTCAAGCTACACTCATGATGCGCTCACGGCCGTTTCACTAGCTTCACATGTACCAAACTCGATATTACGTGACGCGAACGGACAACATTGGTAAATGACACATCCAAACATGATAATTATGACATGCGTGTCATGTAACAACCTGACTACATGCCGCACTCATGATTCGCTCGCGGCCGTTTCGATAGCTTCGCATATGCGAAATTTGGTATTACGTGACTTCAATGGAGGACGAAGGTATGTGACTGATGCAAACATAATAATCATGAAAAGCGTGTCATTCAGCACATGGCTGCATGCCACAGTCAAGGCGCCAAGACATTTCGACATGACGCGGTGCACGTGCTCACCGGCGTTTTTTTCGACGCGTCATGCCGGCGTTCCTACGCCAGGCGCTGGTCCTGCCATATGCTCTCAGGCACTAGCCGCGCTGCGTTGCTTTGAAGCATGCGTGTTTCAGCACGTCTGACTTCCCTCCGTCATGAAAAGAGGGAGACGTAGTGTTGCCTGCGTAACGCATCGGTGCGAAATGCAGCATGTCGCAATTCGCACTGGTTGCCGTCGGGTTGCGCTGAAGGACGCTGGTCGAGTTTGGCGCCAGACTCTAGAGTGGTCGCGTTTTGCTAACGTAGCTTTGTTGTGCCCAGTGTGCGCGTGTGTCAACGCTACCTTGAAGTATATTGAGCCTTCCATGATGCGCTCACGGCTGTTTTGCTACCTCCACATATACCAAATTTAGTGTTACGTGACATCAGTGGACGACGAAATATATGACTGGTGCAAAGATGATAATGGTGGACACACGTGTCATGTAAGAACATAACATCATACCACGCTCACAGTGTGCTCGCGGGCCGTGTCGCTCGCTCCACATACAGTAAATGTAGTATTACATGAGGTGAATAGATGACGAAGGTATACGACACTCCAAGCATGATAATCATGACAAAGAGGTTTATGTACGACATCATTTACCTCCACCTCATAACGTTATGCCAATTTTGAAGTGAAATATCAACATTTGTCGTTCATGCTTCGCATATCATCGATTCTAACTGTACGTGAGAAATGCCTGTTTTTTCTTAAGAAGCGGAGCTTTCTGGCAGATACTACTGCCAATGGTTTGTTTACACATCCACTCCTACATCACGCCGTCTGAAAAGCCTTGCTGACTATGCGCGCTTTCTCATCTTTTATATTACCCACAGCTGCGGTCCTTTCAAACTGCGGAGGGCACCCACACGTGCGATGCCGGGATGCAATCGTTGCCATTATGAAAGTTATTGGAGCGTTCGTGTAAACGGTCGTTTAGGCATCTGCCAGGCTTGCCTACCTAGTTCTCCCAGCGAGCCGAAGAATGCTGTATGAACACCGCACTTCACACACAGTCAGCAAACAGTGTTCTGTGTTTCAACACACTTTGTTTTCCTCGTCTCCTTACAGGACAGCTTTTATTCGTAAAATTCGACAACTTGGCATTAGACGTGTGATGTAGAAAACAAAGACATTTCGGCGTTAAGATGGCTTCCATTTATTGTGGTGAACGCGCCCCTCTTCTTCGTCAGCTTCTCCTACCGTTGTCTTGTTGATTCATTACATTGTCCTACTTTCTTGAGGCAACGGTATACAGAGTGAATATATGGTATGACCACTAGTTTGTCTCCCTTTACGAGCAATCGATCGTGCCTTGTCGCTCTCATGGCCCCTACGTTGCCAATTTCAGTGCATTGCCTGATCCACCATAATGAGCAAAAGGTACGGGTACATTTCTCTCTTTCATTTCACTCGAATTTTTTTTCTCTTTCATACACTCGAATCTCTCATTTCGAGTGTATCAGGAGACCACCTTCTGAAACGTGTAGGTAGTGTGACTTTAAACGGTGCGACAAAGACGACTTTGTTACATCTCTTCTCAATGAGTTGCTGAGGGCCCACTAGGTCATAAGGATAAACTAACAGCGAAGGGGGATTGTAACGCTTGCATGAGTGATCCACTGCATGTGATAACAAAATCAGTAGATCTAGGAAGTGGAAGCTGGCATCTTCGGCATCTCGTAAGTCGGTCTAATCGGACAGAGGCATTCATGAAAAGTTACGAAGACCTGCATCACCAGTTAATAAAACACTTGTGATTGACACTGCAAACTGATCAGATAATCATCCAAATATCTAGAAGTTCTTATGGCGAGTAATCTTGTTAGCCTTTCACCGATTTCGTTTGATGATATATTAATTTGGTCGTCTCATGAATTGAACCCACTTCAGCACTGTTTTCAGCGCTCTTTTCTGTCCTTGCTTTTTTCGCTTCCGTAGTTACGAAGTAACTACTTCTAGGTTGCGCTGTTCCTGCATTCAGTTATAGCCTACCACATATGCAGTTTACGTGCAACAAAGTCAAGTGCACTAACGTATACCGCAAGTGTGATAGGTCAGGTGGCTCGACTCAGTTCTACGTCGTGAGAGAAGCGAACACGGCATGAGAGATGCGCATGGTGGCCAACTGAAAGTGCATAATAATTCTCTTTTGCACCTACAGTGTATACGCTGATGACTGGTGACGCTGCAGTGGGACGTCTGTAAAAGTTCATGGTTGATGAGTTGTATGAGTCTTTCGCCTCAGTAAATAAGTTCAGTCAACTCTCACGTGAGTGAACTTCCAATGACTTAAAGAAACAGTTCACTTAACTAAACGCTCACTAAATATTGAATTGCATTGCACTTAGTAAATAGCAAGTTAAATATGTAAAATTTCGATTTGTTCTGAAAATAAATTTGCAACTTTCATTTTCATTGGCGCCTTGAAGCTCGAAATGTGCAAGTTTCCAGAGAGTCTATGTTTGTGTGCACAGCTACTGGCAAGATCATTGCTGTGCCACGATCAACTCTGCGACACCTTCATTAAATCCTAAAGCCATGGTTTGCGATACAAATTTGAACCTGCATCAGCCATTACAACATCTTCTTCGCATTCTTATTATAATTTCGGACGAACATTGCAAAGAAGCACGTTCATCCACAACTCGCAGGACATCATTGCCAAGATGCGCCACTTCACTATGGATGACGATGAAATCATGGTGCTATTCGACGTCGTTTTCCTTTTTACTTATGTGCCTGTAGCACTCTAGCAGCTGCATGAATCTCCTATGTGCGCTTCCATCTCCATAAGCGCGGCAAACCTGGCATGGAGTCAATGGAAAGCCAGGCTCTAGCATCCTTCCCCCATCCTAGGAAAGTATTCTTGCGATACGATGATGACTGCCTTTGAATAATATATAATGAATACCTTGTCCACATTCACTAACCACTTGAATAGCATTGAGAAAGCTGTCCAATTCATCGTCGAAGAGAAGAGTTTCTGGACGTCTACCTTTTCTTGCCGTAGTGGTACAGCGGCATAGACAGCGTCTGTCGTCTAAAGTTCATAACAAGGACATACATAGTAGTGGTTATCTTCCTTTCATGTCGGTTAACCCTGTAAGGCACCAACGGTCTGTGGCATTTTCTTAAAGAAAAATTGCCCAAAGAATTTACAGCAAGCCAGACTTTGATTCCGACTCAGCGTGCATCCGACGGGAACTCGGCGCGTGCAGGTAACCCAGAAGTTTTATTGCTTCATCCGAATAACGAGCCCTGCACCAGGATTAGCCCCCTGATTCATTCTACTAGCGTCGCGCCTGATCTCCATACGTTCCCAGCATCAGCGAAGCATTGTCACGTGTCCTGTGTGGATATAATGTGCAAGTTGACTATATTCCGAGCCACAAGCTATGTCACGAGCCTGTCAGCGTCAATGATAAACTAAAGAAGGAAACGTTTTCTGGCATTGTATATATAATTCTTCGTGCAAAGGCACTTAGGTCTATGTGGGTGAAAGAAAAAATTTCGAGCGATATCTAAAAAGCACGTAATTGACGTTAATTATAGAGGAGGAGGAAGAAGCAATAAAAGGGAAAAGGCTGGGAGGTTAACCAGAAAGACATCCGGTTGGCTACCCTACACTGGGGGATTAGGGAAGGGGACAAGAAAGACGAGAAAGAGGGAAGAGAGAGAAAAGAAAAAAAGGTGAGGGAGAGACTGACAGTCATTTGACTGCAGCGTGTAGAACTCTACCGCATGTCAGAGGCATTCACACAAGCCTGTATAAAAAATGTCAATTCCAGTGCCCCAGTACACGCAAAAAAAAAACGCACCATGGCCTCGACTGGAATCAAACTACAGGTGTCGCCTGGGAAGAAAACTACATTAAACATCAGTACCCGAAACCATATCCAGACTATCCACGGGGGAAGAACCCCCTTTGCCATACGCGTCTTCTCACGTGCTGTGTAGTCTCGAGCTGACTATTTATGCTTCTCTTTCTTACTCCTGTTCTTTTCTGTCTCTTTCCGTTCTATTATTCCCCTTTTCCCCCACCCCAAGTGTAGGGTAGCCAACCGAGCCAAGCTTGGTTAACTTCCCTGCCTTTCCTCTCTATTTATCTCTCTCTCTATCTCACAGCAAACTGGTAAAGCGTGGAATTGTAAAAACGTGTGTACATAACGCTTTAACGAAATCTTGCTTTCACTTAGTGCGGGGAAGTTTCAACAAGCAGACTGTTTGCCTTGAGACAGCGGGCTATCCCAGTTTGTTGCTAGTTTTTGTTTTCGAGAAGCTGCGCAGAGAGTCAAGGGCTGGTAACAATGGGGACGCTTTACAAGAAACAACTCCCAAAAGTGGGGCGGTGATACCGTATCTCCATGCTATCTCACATACACTCAAGAAGATAGGCGAAAGAGCGGCCGTGTCGGTGGTTTTTTTCTAAGCCGAATAAATTGTATCAGTTATGTGTCCGCACTAGTCCTGTAGGAAGCACCGCGATCAACTGCAAGATTAAGCACCGTAAAATGTTTGTTGAGTGTGCAAGAGGGATTGTGTATGGTTTACCTCTGTCTTGTGGACTAGAGTACGTAGGTAGGTGAGGTAGGTGCCTTAATGCTAGACGTTAAGAACATTGCCAGAAAGTAAGAAGTGCAGGACGGGACGCTTTTTTGGGCGTTCATTGTTTCGAATGTGGGAGCCTGCCATTGTTATAAAAAGCCAAGGGTTCTCGCGACCCACTTTAACGAATGCGCAACACTTATAATCGAAGATGCAGCAATCACTCGAGGCAGCTGCATCAGCAAAGCGTGTATACCTTTATCTGAAAAAGAATTGTCATATTTAAAATTGGCAGTTCAGGGTCCGGGTAGGGCACATGGTTTCTTGCAGTCTCTTATGGCTTTTTGGTTTTATGTGTTTTTTTGTTTTGTGCCTAAGCAAGTGATTTTATCTTTTTTCTGTAACGTATGTATGTGCATTTTAGTAGAAATAAATCAGTCGAAAATGTGCGTTCGTCCTCCCCTCTTGTGTGTGTGTTTGAAAGTTTCGCGTTAGGAATTTTAACAACAAAAAACACGCTCAACCACAACGTCGGCAATATACCTCTTACATATTCAAAACGCCTCAGGTGATTAGTATGGCGAATTAAAGATGGATGCTTCGGCCATCTAGCTTAATGAAGAAGGCTTCCTTGTAGAAACCGATACATATTTATATTATATGTTTGACACCTTCTTGGTCAGCGTCCTGTCTTTTATTCAATTATATGAGCGCTCGCGGCTCGATATTGCCGCCAGCGTCGGCGTCGCTGTCACTAACCGTATGTATACGTATCTCTCTCCATATATATGTATGTGAAAACGCAAGAAAGAAAAATAATCGAGAAAAAGACTCGAGCACGCGGAACCGAACGTGGGACCTCTGAGTCGCAGATACGAGGCGCTACTCACTGAGCCAGCGAGGAGCACCTTCTTCTACGTTGGAACCGCAGACTATCTATATCTACCACTTACCACAGTTGACGGACATATCGGGGGGGGGGGACTATTGTGTTTGATGCATATTTAGCCAAATGGCGCAATGAGCGCACGTCGTCACATCAACACGTCTAATCATGACGGGGTGGCGCGCGCTCTCATCTTCCACGCATACTATGCCCCATGCAGAGGAGGGGGGCGGCGCTCACTCGCGCACGCTTATCTCGCGGCGGGGAGGATCGAAAGTTTTGGCAGGCGTTGGGCTTTCATTGGAACGATTCTGTTGTAGTTACCGGGTGCAAGAAAGTCACTTCAATCGTTGCACAGTCTCCGTTTGCGGAAAGGACGAGCTTTTCAGACACAGTGAAGTAACAACTGAAACACTTATTCGCATTCAACTGTACGTGGAAGTACGTTTCGTGCATCAGTTGTGTGGGAGAACCATGGAGCATGTCTTGATGTTCTTGCCATCCGGCGGGTGAGCTTACAATATGTTGCTATGGCGTTTATTGCTGCGCCTTTGCGGCAAACCTGTGGCTTTTTTTTCTTTCTACATTGCAAAGAATTTCTAAAAATGAGAACTCGGAGCAAGTACTGATTTGGTGGTTTGTTTTCGTCTCCCGCACGGCCATTTTGGTACGGTGGCACTGCTGCCACAAGCGATGTTGCGCCGCCACTGATGAACAGGTGACTTAGTGTCAGCACACATGAACCCCACTAGGGCTAGGGAGCACGAAAATTCATTGATTTGGCCTAAAAATAGGCCAGTGTCAGCAGCTTAATTTCGTTCAACTGAAATATACGTTACTAAGAATTTATTTTAACTCAAAGAGTTTTGCGAGGTACACATAAAAAAATCTCCGCGAATATTCTATAAATGACTATGATATATTGGTTAGACGGAAGATTGCATCATAAAGAGCTCACTGTTTATTGCCAACAAAAGCTTCAGCGCTGATAACAAAATCATACGAATATTGTCATCGGTGTGCACAAACCGGAAATGCCATTCATCCAAAAACGTAACTCTCGTTGACACAGTAAAACGTCACTCATTATTTCGGTGTCATTTTCATTAAAGTTTAACCGCATGCAATAAAACATTCCTCCATGGTGAAGAAATTCCTTCATTGATAAGCTAGATATCGTACTTTACATGGAAGCATTGCGGATGATGTTTTGGGCTCCTCCAGAAAAGTAAAAAGCAGTCTATATGTTCCCCGAGTGGACTTTCATCATACATGTAGAATTTGTCCAAACAAGCCGAATTCCCCCTTTGCGGGGGCTGAGCGACAGGAGCGATGGGAGGCTGCTCTGCGCAGCTCAGGACCGGATGACCAACTCCCGATCGTACGCTGGGCCATAGAGGTCACAGAAGCGCACGAACTTTCGGCCACCTAGAGTGGTCTGAGGGCTTGTCGTCTTCTTGTTCCCTAGCCCCCTCCCCCTTCCTCACCTGACCCATTTTTGGCGTCATTAAAGTTGTTTCCTCCTCCTTCTCCTTACACATTTCATTTCGAATGCTTGAGCTGTATATAATAAGCTCGTTAGTGAAAGAACTAATTCGACGTAGTGGGACCTAACGATTCACAAAAACGGTGTTTTGTTTTTGGAAGCATCTTGTTCGTTACATAACTTCCTAGTGATAATTGAAAGATAGACTGAAGCATTTATGCGACAATTGGCACGAAATGGCTGCTAAAAGTACATTGACATTGACAACGCAACTTCGCTCAAGGTCGCTCGTTGGGAGAAGTATTGTATATAATAAATTATTCGCATCAGCAGCCTCTTCGCAACAAGCGTGGTGCGGAATATGCATTTTAATCACTTTGAAAGAAGTTTCTGCAACCCCTTTCGAAATAATGTTTTAGATGTATCGAGAACTAATTCGCTGAAAACAAAATACAGCTGAATAATTCAAGTACACGTACAACAGATTACACACACACAAAAAAAGAATATATAAAGCGTTCACCTGTTTGATATTCAGTTTCCTGCAGATACCTATTCCGCATTGAAGTAAACCAGTCTCCAACGTCAACATAACTAAAATGAGAAAGCCTGAACAAAACCGCTTTTCAGCCATGTGTATTTGAGCACATAAACACATCAGCCACTGGCTGGAACCTCTGAAAAATATAGTGTAAAAATAGGCGTATTGAAATAGGATGCGTTACACCCATATAGTTTCGATAAAAGTCTTGCAGGTGAACAATGGTACATTGTGTTTTGCAGGTCAGATGCATAGGGCCTATAATCTATGGTGTTCATTCTCTCCGTGCGACTACACGCGCGGAGAGAATGTTCCTGTGGGTTCATTTTGAAAAGTTCCTGTGGATTCATTCTGAAGGAATGCGAGAAAGTAGGACGCAAAAGAAGCCCGAGTGGCCATTTTTCTACGCTTCGTTACTTTTCGAGCAGTCTCTCTTATGCGTGGTAATACCGAATGAACTAATTTGGCAATTCAGACCTCGCTCATCGTCGTTTGCCTATGCCGTAAAAAGATTGCGTCCAGGCACTCCAAATAGTTATAAGAGTAATAAGAAAGGGTTTGTCTCGTTATGCTTTCTGTGTCTTTTATATTTTGCGCCATTTTTAAAATGAATCTCTGCTTTCCCTGCTTTCTGCCTTTCAAGGGTGTTAACTTCTGCTGCTACAAAACCAAAATAAGCTAAATCAGGAGCTTTAAGGGGTGCAGTTCTGCTTGATACTTCCTGAATGAAGACCGTACGTGGTTCAATGAATCGTCAATGGCTGTGAAACGGGCTGCGTGCTAAGTTTCATGACAGTACGAAAAATGTAGATGAAAGTAGTTTGAATAACGTAAAGCCTGTAGGTGACGTTATTCCCCTATGCGGTGTTTTAGGAACCGAGCAAAACGTTAAAGGAAACGACGTTCATTTGTCGTTTGTTCAGTTGCCTCTTTATTTCTTCTAAAGCTTTTAATATTGTTCTGAAGCTTTGTAGGAATTTATGCCACCGTATGTGTTTATATGGAGAAAAACAAAACGTGGTACATGGAAACGTGTTCAAGCCGACATGTTGGCTTATCATTTATTTTGTTGATATGTACAATTTTATTTTGAAAGAGCAAAAGCGTATCTGCGCTAAGCGCAATACAGCTTCAATTTTTTAGAATACATCAATTGCTATGTAAGGAAGAACTAAAATTGCACTGGGTCACTTTTTTCCACATAAAGGATATTGCACTTATTTAAAGGGTGTTCTCAGCTTTAGGATGCGTATTGTGCAATTCACTTAATGAGGAGGATGTGGCGGCAAAACGGTTCATATATAGTTTTCCCCTTATGTGCGTGCTTCTGAAACTCTCTCACACATTTCACATTAGGGCGTTGCTTCAAGAATGATTCCCAAACGCGCAACACGTAATACGGCTCTCGACCTGCAAAGACAAACCAGAATGCTTATCATCATTGCCACCGTGAAACAATTCAGGGAGCTAAACCAAATACTGAATCTTAAAACTGGAATTCATATACTTGCATTGTGTCAGAAGCAGTTACTTATTGCAGCGTACTTGCATATGTCACGTCACTTCATCAGGCCACAGGAACGTAAGCTACCTTTAATAAAAGACGCCAGAATGGCGTGGCGCATTGTACTTCGTATTACCCTTCCACAAAACAAGTGCTCTCCAGAGGCACCACACGCTTGATTCGTGAGAATAGTTCATGCCAATGTGTTCGCAAAAAAAAAACGTTTGCACATGTTTTCCGTAAGTTAGTATGTGTCACTCACCACGTTATACTTGCGTAACCATGATTACAGCGCAGCCATTTTTTCTTGCCATATAGAGCAATTCCTTCTTGGAGATAAAAATATTATCTAAAAATGATGTCATATTTAGTAAGGTCAGAAAATGTACTTAAGTTGACAGGAATACTAGTTTCCATATTTCAATATGGAAGAACATACACCTATGAGGAATGTGGGCTGGGTGTGTTTACGCATGAAGCAACGCACAAAACAATTCACAAATAAATGATATGGCTGGCGAACCATTGCATTCGAAACTAGAATAGTTAAATAGAAAGACATGATTAATAAAAATACATATAGGTAAGGCGTGTGGCAATGACTTGAAAGTATTGACTTTCCGGCGGTCTACCAAAACGGACACTTCGCGATTGCTCAGAGCTACCGTTACAATGCAATGACTTTTTTTGAAACCTCTATCATTTCCCTGGCCAACTGATCAATGTGATTGCAAAGTGTCAAGTTACCATGTTCATATATAAGAACGTTCCTATGCTCCTACATAAGTAGGAACGTGGGAACGTTACTCCTCATAGGCCACATTTATTGATAAATTCTATGTGGTCGCTATGCTTAGTAATTCACTGTCCTATAGTTCACATTAGACACAATACCCAATGCTATAACACCAGTCCTGGACATCAATGATATAATAATATTACCATAGTTTGGTGTTGGTAAGATGGTGACGAAATCAATGGAGCTTGGTACACAGACACGATCCAGTACCTTCAACCTTATAAGTTGATTTTGAAAAATCTAGAAGCGTTAAACTGCCATATTTTGATGGAACAATAAACGTAAACAGAGCATCTGGCTTATGAGTTTTAGTTTCAAAAAACAGCTCAAGATACAAATGTTAGAGAGTTTTTTGTATGAGCGAGCTTTTCGAGACTGCGGTTCAAGAGTAAGGCGAGAGCATCGTCCCAAACCTCCATGTTTAAAAGTGAGATTATTTGCATTCGTATAGTAGAGCAACATGGCTACGAAAATTCACTTGGAGGTACGAGTACTGTCCGACATGCAATAGCACCGAAAACCCTATCAGAAGCAGGTAGTCATTGCAAGTAGTGAATGAAATTTTATATGAGCCCTTCTGTGCCTTGGTGTTTTGGCAATCCGTTTTCTTAAAGAAGACAATAGATACATTTGTTAGAGAGTTTTTTGTATGATCGAGCGTTTCGAGACTGTGGTTCAAGAGTAAGGCGAGAGCATCGTCCCAATCCTCCATGTTTAAAAGTTAGATTGTTTGCATTCGTATAATAGAGCAACATGGCTACGAAAATTCACTTGGAGGTACGAGTACTGCCTGACGTGCAATAACACCAAAAACCCTATCAGAAGGAGGTAGTCATTGCAAGTAGTGAATGAAATTTTATATGAGCCCTTCTGTGCCTTGGTGTTTTGGTAATCCGTTTTCTTCAAGAAGACAATAGATACATTTGTTAGAGAGTTTTTTGTATGAGCGAGCTTTTCGAGACTGCGGTTCACGAGTAAGGCGAGAGCATCGTCGCAAACTTTGCTTGCTTATTTTTTTTGCTAATACTAACAAAATTCTTCTGAATTACAGTCATCAAATTTTCCCGAAGAAACCCCTAAGGTAAAATAACAAGGCAACCCTACTTGTCTTACTTGTCTGAGGCGAACAACTGCACGTTACTTATATTACCAAAGTTCATTCTTTTGTTTTTTTTACATGATGCTGTTTCCAGCTGGAGATTTTCGTCCGCTTTCAGCCGTGAAGCAGCCTTTCAGCCATGAAGCATTGGCGCTTTTCTTCCGACCAGTGACTGCCAAAATATTGTTCAGCGCTATTTCCTCCGGTGGAGCGAAAGATGGTCTAAAACCGAACTTTGCACTCATTGCAGTGATACTCTTGCAGTCTTCAGAAATGTCACAGTCTCCTTAGCTTGAGATGTTGCGTAGGCGCATTCCGAAGGCAGCAGAAGAGCGCCACAACTCTGGCGCCAAGCAGCGTTTCAAATATTGAAGTGTTTCCAGTCGGTAAGCAGGCGCTCGGCCAGTTTGACATACATCGACGTATCATGTTGCAGTGACTCACCATGTGCTGAGCGATTCGTAAATGTCGGACTCAGAGGCGCTTGCTAAGCATATATTTTTGGGGCATTTTCCCTGCTTATAAATTCTAGTGGAGTCGATACATTATTTGTAAAAATTCAGCCTAGGGAAACTTCCATGTTTAAAAGTGAGATTATTTGTATTCGTATAGTACTGTCCGACATGCAATAGCACCGAAAACCCTATCAGAAGCAGATAGTCATTGCAAGTAGTGAATGAAATTTTATATGAGCCCTTCTGTGCCTTGGTGTTTTGGCAATCCGTTTTCTTAAAGAAGACAATACACGTATGTTTCACAAAGTTGTCGGACGACTAGTACGTAATTCTTCTGCAGTTAGTGCAGCTATTAACGAATGTATCGGTGGGCGAAGACCCAGGAAATTAAACATTGAATCACATATATTTCTTAGTGAAGGCACAAATTACTGCCACGCATGCTTCTTCTGGTCCATACGCGCATAACCACTGCCTTGGACATGCCGCGCCTGAATGTCTAAGAACCTTCAAGATTATTTTGGAATCATCTGAAAAGTTTTAGTGTGCAAATACGAACAGTTGTGTTCATTCTGAAACGAACGTAGACTCGAGTGATAAGGCTCGAATGATCGAAGTCTAAAACAAATGCTGTCATTAGTTGCCACAGGACCGATTATCGACAGCCTATGACAACCGACGTTCTTTTCGCTGCTATCAACGTACACCGTGCACTCATTTGACATCTCGTTTCGCGCGCACAAGTTTGCTTAAAAAAAAAAACGTTATGTTTTCAATATCCTGAGTACCAACTTTTTCAACGTCACTACCACGTCGCATTATTTGCTCAATGTAGTTACAGAATAACGGTACCTGCAGTTTAACACTTCCTTAGCCTGATTCATGCAATGTTCCTCAAAGTCGAAATAATGAGTACGTTTTTTTGCCCGATTGCCTTGACCATGCTCAGGTAACAATTTTCTCAAAATATTCATATTCATAAGTAAAGGATGCGTGCAGTTTTAAACTGCCTAAAGTGTCAAAGCTTGATTTATAGTGCGCCTAAAAGTAGATAATAAGGTGGCTGCACAATAAAGAATCGCCTTTGCACGTATTTGTTACTGCATTTAGTATAAGCACAGCAGATGGTTATGGTGTTTTATGTGGCTACGTGAAAAATTCGGCAGATCTCACGTACCTGGGAATCGACGTTATGCGAAGCACACGGAGGGAAGGTGACTGTGTTGATATTTTTTGATTGAGCGACACGTCAAGAATTTACGCTAAATATACGTACAAATGTTGCACGCACAGACATAAGTTGAAGAGTTGCAGATGTTTATGTAACCACTTGTTTGCACTTGCGAAACGTTGCCAACTGGAACATGTGTTTCAGAAACGTGAAAAGTTTATATGAAGCTCTGATGCCCGCGAACATGCTGGACCAAGACACTGCTGCATAAATCAGCTTCAGTACATGGTAACTAACTACAATTGACGTTAACCCGACGTTATGGCTGTATTGATAAAGTACACACGCAATGTTTATAAAATTAGCTAGGCAGCACTGAAAACACTATTGATTGATATGTGAGGTTAAACGTCCCAAAACCACCATATGTTTATGAGAGACGCCGTAGTCGAGGGCTGCGGAAATTTCGACCACCTGGGTTTCTTCAACGTGCGCCTAAATCTGAGCACACGGACCTACAACACTTCCTCCTCCATCGTAAGTGCAGCCGCCACAGCCGGGACTCGATCTCGGCTGCGGCGGGATCGAATACCGGCTGCGGCGAGCAAGTTATTCCATCATGAATGACTTTCCACTGCCACACAACAAAACCATGGCTTTAATAATTCATATACTATCAGGGCACTGCACATTGGGCTTGAAGTTGAACACCAATAGTGAACTGAAATTGCTCCGCGTAAATATCAGAAACAAATTTCAAGGGCTATGCTTGCGTGGTGCATGCGTCAGAACTGATTACAGCAGATAAAGGCACACTGTGACCTCTATTTATCAGTCGTCACAGGAAAATTTACCTATTCCTGAAATTTCCTGCAATATCATGAACATCCCTTTTTCTCTTCGGCCCAATAAGAGAGGCGAAAATTCGCCGATAAAGAGAAAATGCCTTGCACGGAACATCACTCTGCTCCGGAGCTCCCTAAAGCCCCGTTTGGCGGTGCGTGATGTAGTGAGCATTCTTGGAATGACCGCCTTGAGCTGTGACTGAAACGTGTACACCGGCAATACTGGCGTACACCCCGGCTGCCTACATCGCACTGGATAATGCGCAGACTTTAGAAGCTTACCAACTAAGCTCCAAATAAAAAAATATGGCGTACCCACGTGGTACAATACATGCTTGCCACGGGAAAACCCTGGCTTCAATTTCCAGTTTAACCGAAGTATTTTATAATTGCACCTATTTTAAAGTTTGTCTAATAGTCAAAGCTGCCAATTTGCTCTCAACCAACGACGCCCACGCCATTAAAGAAACGTCTATAAAACGAGCTCGCTAACCTTGCTTCCTTAATAAAAGCCTTGCACGACTGCGGGTTACATCAAGCGGTGGAATTAAGAGCTTCACAGTGAGATGGAATATCACTGTGGTATAAAAATGGCTGTGCTAATTCGAGATCACTACGGGAAGTCACTGCCCTGCACTGTACATAAATATTTTCTTAAATTGGTGGTGATGATGATGTGCATGAAACTATGTAAATACGCAAGTACACGTTTCGACACAGTTAAAAAACGAGCAAAGTCTATGACTGCTACTAATGCGAAATGGGAGTGCTGCCTGCTTTTGTTTGAAGTGGGTTTTTTGGCAAAATATTCATTTGAATTTATTCAGTTTATTTGCTATTTTTCTTTATTATTTTATATCATGGTCTATTCAACTTTATTCACGTCCTGAAGATCAACCTTCAGTTTCACGTAGGTGGCTTCCACGTTTGAGAGTTAGGTTCAGCCTTACCGCCGTATGATAGGCTTTTTTGACGCCCCGTACCTTACGTGAAAGACCTCCACTGTGAATGACTCATCGGCGCCAGTCTCCTTCCTTGTCACAGTCTTTGAAAGCTATAGTGCACTGCAAAAAACACATGTTCTCTAGTCGCGACGATTTTACACTTTTTGAGTTTGAATTACATCTTTCATTCTAGACAGATTTAAAATTTTTTTTGGGTGCATGCTGAAGAACCCCTGGTTGTCACAATTTCCGGAACCCTCCACTATGGCTTAGAAGTGTGGCAGCTTGGGCTAGTTGGTATGGCATGACGATAGTTGTAGCGCGAGAACAAAACGACGACACAGAGACAAGAAGGCCACGAAAGACACGAGCGCTCGTGTCTTTCGTGTCCTTCTTGTCTATGTGTCATAGTTTTTTTCTCGCGCTATAACTATCGTTCACTATGGCGTCTCTCATAACTGTATGGTGGTTTTCGGATGTTTAATCTCACATATCAATCAATCAAAAATGTGTTGTACAAGGGTGTATTTTTGTTTTCTAGATGTGTGACCTTAACTGCTGTTAGACATTACCCTTTTCTGTATATTTGAATTATTATTCGCTATTTCGTTCAATGTTATTTTTCATGATTCTTGTATATTTGATGTCTATTTAATTTTTTGTTCAGGTGCATCAAGCCGGCTTTGAAAAAAAGAAGAATGGTTTATGGCCTTAGGCGCGCTAGTGTGGGAACACTTCGCTGTACTCGTTCACTTAGTTGAAGCGATATACAGCCAACCTCAAAAGTTTGCCGACCACGCGAGTGCGTGCCAAACTGCATGTGTGAGCCATCTACTGTCGACCGCAGTGATTGGCTGGAAACAGCTTTTATTGTTATTTTTAATCACTAGAATTTCAATTTTCTACTGACGCTTAGCGCATTGTTAATTCGCAGTTTTCCTACCGAGTGCTTATCTGCATTACGACCATCACATCTATCATTTCATAGCAGGGTCAAAGCTTTCACAGCCGTGCCTTGAATGCAGATGCCGAAAAATTTATCGCGTTAATAATTGATCTGTAAAATTTATTTGTACCCAGTTAGAAAAAAAGACAGGCCAAATATGAAGGAAGAGATGCTGCTTGGAAGCATCGGTGCTGTCGATCATCGCTCACGTAAAGGAAGTGTCGCGAAGAGGTTTTTATCTGCGCGCTCACGTGGTCCGTAAACTTCTTGTGGTTGACTGGACGTATACAACGAAGGACGACGTTCAACACTGGCACGAATCCCTTAAAGGGACACCAAAGCACTTTTTAAAATAAAAACGAGGTTAAGGTGTCATGATATTTATTATATAGTAAAACAATTTGCATAACCCAATGCATATAACTTTATTTTGCCAAAAACTAGCAACAGGTACCTCAGCCGGCACCGCGAGTCTCGCCGCCGCCTGTGATTAGTCGCAGCTCCATGACATTACGTTTGGAACGGTGAGGTCGGCTGACTGCACTCGCCAGCAGTATATGTAGTAGATGTCGCGCTTATCTCTTGAAATCGGGTATAGTTGCTGTTAGTATGACGAACTGTGGAAGTCACAACGAGTTCGCTGTACATCTGTGCATGTTATACCCTGTCGCCACAGGAAGACCGATCACCGATGGCAATAGCAGCACCGATGAAGCGGCACAGGAAAGTGAGTCTCGAACAGCCACCTTCCCCGGCGTCGGAAACATAGACTGGTACGTATGAGATGCATGCAAGCGCTTAATTTCACTGTAACAAACGGCTGCAAAGTATATGTTCAACCGTGAATAATAAATCCAATAAGGATCAGCAGCATCAACACTCGCTTTTAGACGCGCATTGGCACGGTCCGCACTACGCGCTCGCTTTGTGCCGAAACATCAGCTGTTTGTGGATTTCACTGCTCAGATTTCATTGATGTGTACTAATATCTGTCTACGCGTGTTTTCGCAATAGGTGCTCATGTACGCACAGCCTTTAAATGGGGAAAGAGGAGAATACAAACTTAACAAAACGTGCCTGAAAATTTATGCTGAGATATTATTTTGCAGTTCCTCATTTCCCCTTTTTTTTCTGTGTATTGTGATGAAAATACTAATGCCTTTATTTCAGTATACTATTATGTAGCACGTCTTCATAAATCATCTCAGCACTACGGCCATGACCAGCCCCAATAAGCACAGTATAGATTGTAAGCAGCAGAACATTGTTGTACAAGCCGAGCTTCTGAACAAGAAAGCTAGTGACTTGAAGGCTTTAGGTGCTAGGGGTAGGTTGACTTCTATGTGCGCATTCGGAAGCATTCAGTGCTACCAAGTCTGCACATTGGATGTAATCAAAATCGAGAAAGCCTGCATTTAGACCAAGCGCTGCTACGCGGACACCTTCAAATGCGATTTTGCTTGATCAGTGCCATTCGAAATTGATCGAATGTGACGGTAGCGGTTAACTTATGTCTGGATCATTGTAGGAGTGATTGTTGTGTACTATAAAATAGATCATGCTTGATTTTCATCAAAAAATATAAGCCAAGTAGGAATCAAAATAAAGTGCTATTGTAACATGGTCATTTTCGTTGACGATGAAGACTGGCTCTGATAAATATTGTCACGGTTCACCGTAAGCAGACCACCGAGACGTTTAGTCTAAGAACTGAATGCCTGTTTTATGCAGCAGACAAGAGCAACAACATAAACACAAACACGTCGTCTTTCTCCGTCGCTGTTCCTTTTCACGAGTCTGTTGGCACACACATCATCCTCTTTGTCTTTGTCTCCCCATTTCGAGCGTGGCATTTGCCTTCCCTTAAAATAGCATCGCCCCGATGCTATAGCCAAGTCAGTGATTCACGCATAAAGCCATTTTGTGCAAGCGATGGTCCTTCACAGAGTCATTCACTGACGTACGGTTTAATTCGCACTATGTGCACAAGTTCAGGTTGGTGTTGGCGACGTCTTGCACAGGTTTGGCTATCCGGGATGATCTCGTAGGTAACGTCGCTTAGTCATCGCAGCATTCGGTAAGGTTCGAAGTACCGCCTGAGCAACTTTTCGGATAGTCCCCGTCTTCGTACAGCCGTCCACACCCATACCGTATCCCAAATTTTGTAGTTTACAGGTGTAGGACGTAGATTATAGCGCCTTGTGTCGTACTCTTGCTGTTGGTACATTCGCAGACGTGCGAGCTGCCTGGCTTCCTCTGCGCGTTCAGTGAACGCGTCGGCACTCGTTTCGTTGTCATCGCATTCGCGTGGCAGCATCGCGTCCAACACCTTCCTTACTTCTCGTCCGTTAACAAGGCTGAATGGGGTCATCCAAGTGCAATGGTTTCTTGTTAGCAGTATTATAAGAAAACGTTATGTAAGGTAAAATTTCATCCCAATTTTTGTGCTCAATGTTCACACACATTCAAAGCATGTCTTCCAGAGTTTTGTTGAGCCGCTCAGTCAAGCCGTTGGTTTGTGGATGGTAAGCTGTCGACTTGCGGTGAGTAGTACTGCTAAGCACCAACACGTGATCTATAAGCGTGGCCGTGAATGTGGTTCCATGATCTGTTATAGCAATAGATGGCACACCGTGTCTCAGCACAATGTTCTCTATGAAGAATCAGGCCACCTCCTCTGCGGTGCCTCTCTTATTGACTTTTGTCTCAGCGTAGCAAGTAAGGTAGTCAGTTGGTGGCCACGATAACCCAGCAATTGCCAGTACTAGAGGTAGGAAGTGGGCCCAGAAGGCTTGTTCCGATCTGGTCAAATTGCTTTGGCGGGATCTGGACTGGGTGTAAGAAATCAGTTGGTTTGTCGTAGATATCTTGTGCCGCTGGCAATCGAGGCAGGTCTGAGCATGATGTTTCACAGCAGTGATGAGCCTAGGCCATTAATACCCCTCCCGAACTCTGCCCAGTGTGAGCGTGTAGCCTAAATGTCCAGATGTGACCTTGTTGTGGCACGCTTTAAATACCTCAGAACAAAGAGCTGTAGGAACGACAAGCATATAGGTGGATGTCTAACGACAAGTTAAGTTTGTAAAGAACATTGTTTCGCAGACAGAATGACAAAAAACGTCTTTGAAAGGCTCTGGGCGCGCTCTGACTTCGCGATTTTAAATAATTAATCAAGGCAAGTAGCTCAGGATCGTCATGATGGTGATCTGCGATGGTTGACGCGTGAGGGTTCCGAGAAACGCTGTCTCTTTATCAAGAGAAGCAGCCGATTTTATCGGCAACCGAGACAGGCAGTTGGCGTCCGTGTTTCGTTTACCTGAGTTGTACCATCGTTATATCAAATTTCTGTAGTCTGAGGCTTCAGCGTGCCATTCTCACGGAAGAATATATCGAACTTGTTAACCAACACAGCGAATGGTGGTCAGTGATAACCTTGAACTGGCGGCCGTACAAGTATGGCCGAAATTTCATAACTGCCCGCACCACTCTGAGGCATTCTTTTTCAGTTGTCGAGCAGTTTGCTTCGGTGCGTGAGAGAGTTTGCTTGCGTGAGCGATCACTGTTTCCTCGTCGTCCTGGCGCTGTACAAGCACAGCTTCAAGGCCAACATTGCTGGCGTCAGTATAGAACATTGTAGGGGCTGTCTCATCGAAATGGGCAAGTACGGGGTCATGTGCAGACGCTGTTGCAAGTCATTGAAAGCAGATTTCTGTTCTTCGCCCGAAATAAATGCAGCGCCATTCTTTGTCAGGTGAGGAAGGTGACTCAATGCGCGCGAATTCTGCAATAAACTACCGTCAATATGCGCAGAGACCCAGAAAACGCTTGATAGCCTTTTTATCTGACGGTGTTGGAAACTGTGCGATGGCGACAACTTTCTCGTGGTCTAGACGAACTCCTGCGTAACTGACGACGTGGTCAAGAAACTGTAGTTCCTCAAAGTAGAAGTGACGTACACTTGTCCAGCTTATTTGTCAGGCTGGTGACCCATGTTGAGGAAAGGACCAGCCACCGTGCCCATGGCGAAGCCCACCCGATCGGCCTGTTGTTTACTTCGAATGGCCGTCTCATCCTTCGATGATGATAACGTCGCTCCTCGTCTTCTACCCAATTTCCAACAGCACGTATGGCCTGCAAGACCACCTGCAACCGTTCAAGGTATTTGTAAAAAATGCAGAAAACACAATGACGCCGTCAAGGTATACTAGGCAGATTCTCCATTTAGGACCAGGCAGCACGGCGTTCATGAGACGCTGAAAAGATGCAGGCGCGGAGCACAAGCCAATTGATAAGACCGTAAATTCGTACAGTCGATCTGGCGTCACGAAAGCGGTTTTATCACGATCCCTAGAATCATCTTCAATTTGCCAATATCCCCTCTTTAAAAAAGTCCATGGAAGAGAAGTAACGTGCGTGTTTCGAAGCCTGTCAATCAAAGCATCTATGCGGGGAAGAGGGTACACGTCTTCTTTTGTCAACTGATTCAGCTTCCGATATTCCACACAGAAACACAGGCTGCCGTCCTTCTTCTTGAATAGAAGAACAGGTGATGCCTAGTGGCTCTTTGACGGTTGAATCACGTCGTCTTCAAGCATTTTTGTTACCTGGTGTTCTATCTCTTCTCGTTCTTTTGAAGCCACATGGTACGGATTTTCATGGATTGGTCTCGCCATGTCCTCTGTGGTGATTCGGTGCTTGGTCAAGGATGTCCGGATAACTTTCGAGGTCAAGGCAAAACAGTCTTGAAACTCCGCTAGCAGCGCAAAAAGGCGTTCCCGCCGCTGCTGAGTCAGAGTAGGGCTGACGTCAATGTTAGGTGCTTGGGCATGTGGGTCTTGTGTGTGCGTTGCTTCGAGTGCTGAAAAGCAGTCACGAACATCTGCTATCACGTCAATATATGCTTAAGCTGTGCCTTTTTGGCAGGTGCCGGCGCTCTGTGGTAAAATTCAACAGCAAGTTCGTTTGGCCTTCGGTGACATGGATTACTCTTCGTGCTACTGAAATCCCGCGAGTCAAAAGCAGCGAGGTCAGCTGACCGCCGACTCCTTCATCGTCGAACGGTACGTCACATTCTACTGAAACAGGGGTACATGATTGAGGCGGCACATTTATGTCGTGGTCATTAGATGAAAAGATTTGTGCTCTGGTGATGAAGAATCAGTCAGGCGAGCACACTTGTAAAAGAAAACCACACAGTCCGGCATGTTTATTATTGCGCCATGCTCCCCGAGAAAGTCCATTCCTATAATTAAATCTTTGCAGCACTCAGGTAGGATGATGAAAGTCGCGACGAAAGAGGAATCTCCTATGCTGATTCTTGCTGTGCATCTTTCAGTAAGGAGCAAAAATTGACCACCCGCTGTTCTTATATGTCCTGTCCACCGCGTTCTTACTTTTCAAAGACGAGCGGTCAGATCTTGTCTTAGTATGGAAAAATCAGCACCTCTACCGACTAAGGGCGTCACGTGATCTCCGTCACTAAATACATTGCACTCACCATTTCATTGCTGTTAATTTCGTCGTCGTTGCGTCGCTCTGTAGTAGCAGAACTGGTTAATTTTTATCGTCTTGTGGTCAGACTGCGGCCTTATCTCGTGAGGTTGCCGCCTTTACTTTCCCTGGGAAGAGCTGGGTGACCTTGTTTCACGAAGGTCAGCAAAGGTACGTCGATTCGGTGATGATGTCTGTGCAGGAGATTGAGAGCGTGACCAGTGGCCGAAGTTGGGCTGGTGATTGGGAAGCGACTCTTGATAGAGAGACTACGTCGCTGTAGGTCCTCGAAAACCATGGTCGCCATGGTGAACAATGTAGTCGGCATTGGTACGGCGACCATTGTACTCTGGCTGAGACGGGCGAAACGATGTGTCACGGTACCAACAATAGTGAGCAATATGGCCGGCACCACCACAGTAAGGGACCATGGGGCGCCGATCGAAAAGGCGGCGCCAATCGACTGTGCGTTAAGCATCTGTTCTGCGAAATTGTGGGCGTGCCATAGTGTCCTCTTGTGGTGATGAGTAAGGCGCGACAAGTGATGGCTGGTGGCGCGAACACATCGGAGCGATGAGCCGACGTCGGAAAGCCTCCTGCATAAGTTGCGACGAAGGTGCGGCTGTAGGTGGCTGGTAGTATGACCTGATGGGCAAGACGGGTGGTGGACGGCGTACAGCATCTGCGTAACTCATTTGACGCTGCTCGCGACTGAGATCAGGTGTTGAGAAAGCGTGCCTAAGTTTGTCATGAGCGACGGCGGCCACGGTGGTCACTGGTGTATTGACAGGCGTAGTCCAAACCTTCTGAAGCTCCTCTCGAACAATATCCTTCATCAAGTCACGCGTAGGGAGCCCTGATTGTCCAGAGTCACTGAAGTGCCGTTGACTAGGGTGGTAGTAAATGAGCGATCGTACTGTCTCGATCTTTGGTGCAGGGCGTGCTCAGTGGCAGTAGCTTCTCTAATAAAATCGGCCACGGTAGCTGGGGCATTGCGCACAAGTCAAGCGAACAGCTTTTCTTTCACGCCGCGCATAAGGTAGCGCCGCTTATTTTCCTCGGACATATATGGGGTCTGCCCAACGACACAGGCGCGTCACGTCTTCAAGCATTGTCACTGTATCATTATGTTCCAGAAGTTTTATTTCGAGCAACTGCTGAGCAAGCTCTCGATGGTCGATGCTAGCAAAGGTGTCAATGAGTTGCTGACGAAAATCGTCCCATGTCGATATACGCGGCCTTCGCGATTCTCTAGCCACGTGTGAGCGATGTCATCGAAAGTGAAGTGCTTAAAAGCGAGCTTCTGTAGCATTCCACTGGTTGATGTCGGCAACGCGTTCATAATGTTTAAGCCAATCTTCAATGTTTTCATGTGGGGCACCTCTGAAGAAATTAGGAACAAGTGGCTGAAGAAGTGTTACCTGGGCTGGATTGGAAACGGGGCTGCCTTGTACCTCTTGCACCACCTGTAGCTGGCTGGCGGAAGCCAGTAAGAAATGCTTGGTAGAATGTTCGTTCAAGGAGGTCAGTTCAAGAGAGGGTACAAGCAACCGCCGACTGAAGCGGTGCACTGGAGTCGTAACAAGGGAAAGAGTGTCGGACTCGATGAACGGCTCTCAGATGGGGTGTAGAGCATCGGCAGGATCACAGTTCAGCACCTCCGTCAGTGTCACAGTTCACCGTAAGCACACCACCGAGGTCTTGATTCTAAGAATTGACAGCGTGTTTTATGCAGCAGCCAAGAGCAACAACATAAACACAAACACGTCGTCTCCCTCTGTCAGTGTCCCTTTTCACGAGACTGTTGGCGCGCACATTGTCTTTGTTGTCTTGGTCTTCCCGTTTCGATCGCGGCAATATATCTAAACACGCTAAAAATTACAACCCAGTGAGCTTTCATGCATATGCTTCGCATATAATTGATTCGCAATGTACATAGTATCTGCCAAATGTTTCATACCATAGCCAGTCAGACATATTCATCAAACACCTCCACCCTCAAAACTTTTGTCTACCTAACATTAAGCAGGCAATCATATGCAGATAGAAACGCTGAAAGTTCCTGCGGTCGCTAAGCAACGCTGCGGTCGCGGTGCATTGTGGGTGAAGCAATGTAGTTCCATTTCGTAGTACTGGTAGCGGCGGTAGACGTTACCGATTTCCCCCCTGGGGTACGGTGATAGAGAGCGGGCGGTTGTGCGGTAAATGTCAGACACCTCGGTTCCTTGGGGTAGAGTACTGGCCAGCTGATGGGTGGTATGGTGTTGGTGGCAGCGTCGGTGTCAGGCGACGGTATGTAGGTGGTGCAGCGCCTTTACGTGGGCGTGCTGAGAGTGGTATACGGCCGGTGGCAGTGGCATAGCTCATTAATTTTCACTCAGGTTGCGCTACCCCAGGTGATCGACGAAATTGTTGGATTTCCTCGTGTATGACCTTGGAAATTGGCTTGGGATGTAAGACGAGTGCAAAAATAGGGATACGCACTGAAGAAGAGGCGACAGGGCGCCGAACACGCAAGTTCAGCGCTGCGAGTTCAGTGCCCTGTCGTTTCTTTTGTCTCTATTTTCGCGCTATTTTTACATTCCAAGCATGAACAACCAGCTAACCGAACTCTCGCTTTTACTTTCGGAAATTGGGTTCACGTGCAGCTGAGGAAATAGCTATGACTTCTGCAGCTGATCCGACAGAAAAACTCTGAAGGCGTCATGCAAGTCTTCGCTCATCATATTGCGGCGCTTCATTTTCCTCGACTGTCGTAGTGGGAATGAGGTGGCTCTACTACTGAGGACATATTTCAAGTTTCTTCGCGATTGTTGTAGCCTTCAGAACAAATTCTCACTCTCGTCGGTGGAATGCGTACACATCCGGTAAAACAGTGGATGCTTCGTTCTCCGCATCAAGAAGCGAATGTTTTTCTCATAGGACATCATTTCTCTGTTGTGCATATCGATGTTTTCATTCCGCAGTTGCACTCTATTTTCTACTATGATTTTCTACTATGAGGCTGGTGCTCGTGAAGTTGTCCACGAATGCGACGTGACGAAGGTTGCACGTTGTAAGGATGGCCTTTCGCTTCTTGAGCCATGCCCGAAAGTTGTCTTGCAAGACGAAATAAAAGTGGTGCAGCGCGTGTTAGCAGTCCAATTGTTGAAAAGGGTGACATGGTCACGTCCTTCAAGTCAGTTTTGTGGTGTTATTAGTGATAACCCTTGAAATATTCGTGCCTTTCTGGGTGTATGTAGCCGAAAAAACGCAGAGGACTCTGGGGTGGTCACCGTCGCTGTCGAAATTGAGGTTTTCTTTTGCTTAGCGTAATCGAGAAGGGACCCTTGCTCTGGCTGTGGTCCTACCTGCCTGCGGGTAGCTCGATGATCCAAGATGAGTTTAATGTCTTCTTGTATATAAGTTTTACTTAGTAAGAACTGGAATCATGTAACTCTTAATTTGGGCGAACTTGTGCCTGGAGAATGAAAAGTCAACGTACAAGCGATTTACATTGCACGCTGTTTGGGCAAGATAAGTAGTTAGTCACCGAGTAATATAATCTTCAGCGGAACGCGTCATCTTTCATAAAGAAATCACCAAGCCATCAAGCGTGATAGATGGTGCTCGCATAAGTGCTCGAATGTAATGACTAGGCGCTAGCACTGTTAAAAACACTTCTCTGCAGCATAAAGGGTTGCTGCAAGATATTTTAGTGCAGCATAAGTTGCGTTGCACATAAAACTTGAATACCTAGTTTTAGGCGGCTACTGGTCTATAAGGAAAGTTATTGGGTTGTTATAAACTGAAAGTAGTCAAACGCAGTCACTAAAATGACCTACTTATTTATTTTATTTATGCTGTTTATATACTTATGACACACACGAGGCCTATGCGGGAGGAAAGAGGAGGAAGAAGGTAAGAAATGAAAGGCAGGTAGGCTAACCAGATGCACGTCTGGTTTGCTACCCTGCACAGGGGAAGGGATGAAGAGGATTAAACGAGAAAAAAGAGAGGAAAGGTGAAGGGCACCATGGGGGTGCATGTGACCATGTCCATTGCATGCTTATAGACGGTCACTAAGTTCGGTCAATTTTAGAAAACATAGCAACGCCCACATCGCTTTGCTGGCTTGAGGCGCGTAGAGCCTGAACTGAGGATCTTCTCTTCTGGAAAAGGTCTATTATCTAGTTCCCGTAATTTTTCGCGTAGCATGGTGCATTCGCTCGCAAAACGATCACATGAACAGAATAGATGTTCCATTGTCTCGTCACTATCAAGCGACTCAGATCTGGAGCTATGCGCCATTCCTATGCAAAAAACCATGCCTTCGTGAAAGCTACTACTAACCACAGGCGGCACAGTAAACTTGCATCCCGGCGGGAGAGGTCCGATGGAACTTGAAGCTTTCTCGATAGGTTCAACTTATGTAGGCGGCGGTTGCCGACACTGGGGTCACTCAGTCAAGTTTCCGTCATTGTGTTAGCCAACAAGCGAAGACCCCTTGCAGCGTTGGTTCTCGACAAGGGTATTCGGACTGTCTGGGCGTCCTTGTAGGGCAAGCCCGTTACAGACAACGCCTCAATGTCCTGGTAACCACTGGAACACCACGCCATGTCCTTTCAATAAAACTTCGTGGAGCACTTCTCTCGTTTGATTCACTAGTTGTTCACGAGCCCATTGTAGTACAGCTGTTTGCAAAGCTCTAAACGGATGCCTTAGAGTCGCAGAACACAGCCAATTTTCGAGGCCTGGCTTAGGCGATTGAAAGTATAGCAGCACGTAAAGCGGCAGGTTCCGCTGCTGTTGATGTTGTCCTGCGAGACACTTGGAACTTTATAGTGACTTGGTACACCGGTATGACAACAGTACTTGTGGAGCGGTCAACCGAGACCGATCCATCAGTGTAAAGGGGGGGGGGGTCTTTGGCCTTATTATTTGTTGAGTAGCAACAGGGTTGCCTGTCACAGACCACTATTTAATGACAGCTCTTGTTCGTAATGCGGCTATCATCGTACAGGCCTTGGAAGCAAAAGCGGAACGTTCCAATCACTAGCTAATGTATTAAAATAACCGTATTCACGCTCAGTATCCCAGTTGCATTTTTCTGCGTTTATTACTTCTAGATGATACATATAGTCCCAAACATTCGTAACGTTTCTCTTGCCCATCTTCTCATGCCAAGAAATGAACAGAGCAGATTAGCTAAGGGGGGCATTTGCTCGCTGTGGTTGTTGGTTGTTGAAATTCACCGCGTACTTTAAGTATGTTTTGGCACTCAGGTCGGTAGACTATTCTTCCTCTATGTTCCCGTTTCACGTATTCTTTGATGCATTTGTGGTCTGGGCCAGTTGTTATTGACGAATTCAACACCAGCAGGTCGTACGTGTGTGAATGAGCTGTAAAAATAACATTACTGAATTTTAACGGGACATTTGTGTGAAGATGCCATTATGAACACGTGGGTCTGCAAAAACGCAAGAACACACCCACACCACACGCACACACACACACACAAAGAAGTGCATACCTAAGGGCTCGTTTTTCCGTGTGTTTGACTCAATAATAATGAGATCTAACGGACAGTAATGCCAAGGAATGTACAGGGGAAGTTATTGGAACCAATGGAATGTTAATAAGAAAGAAAAGTGGGTGAAAAAATAACCAGCCGTGAGGAGAACCAGCCTTGGCATTACTGTCTGTTAGATCTCATTATATATATATATATATATATATATATATATATATATATATATATATATATATATATAAGGAAAAGTATTGTATACCTTAGGGCTCGTTTTTCCGTGTTTTGACATAATAATAATAAGAAAGTATGTCAATATATATATATATATATATATATATATATATATATATATTGACGTGTTACGTGACGCCATACAGGCTCATAAGAGAGTATGCCACACTCGCCGCCATGGCTACAGGTGGCGCTGACTGATTCTCCCACGTAGGGTGCCTGAATGCTTTCCCTCACCCGCTGCTCCATACAGGGTGGGGGCAATCTTCGATGGGGTGCTCGCCTCCTCGACCGGTTTTTCCCGACGGCCACCGCCATTGCAGATCTCTCTTCACAAGGTGACGGGAGCGAGCAAGGAGCTGTGTCCGCTTGGTCACTTCCTTTTTCAGCAAAATGACTGGCTGCTGCGTGCCCATGTACACGAACAATTCCAGAAATGGTTGGAAGCTCGACCATTTTCCGACAGAGCCCAAAAGAAAGCTGCAATGGATCGTGAAGATTAAGCGGGACAAGTGGCAGCCTACGAAGGCGTCGTGTGTATTGTTATGCCAGCGAGTCCTCGTCAAACGGCCGTGCCTCTGAAAAAGGCAATCTGGGTCAAGGCCTGCCCGCAGTCTGCCTGGCGCGAACGGCGTAAACACGCGCGGCGCGTCTCTGGCCCACGTGCATTGAGTCATCTGCACACGTGACAGCGAGCCGGCGGTCTCGTGTCTGGTGGTCTGACGCATGGCGCGGCGACCCCCCCATTGGAGGAATCTGCCCTGACGACCTGCGGCGCTTCTGATTGGACATTTTGGTTGGACCCGGTGTAAATAAAAGAAGCCCTGCGGCGCGGCGCGATCGGCGTTCCTATGAGCGAGGAGACCCCATGTCGGAGGGCCGACATGTATGCGAGTCAGCGGTCTTAGGCGAAGGGCTGACCTATGTGTTAGAGAGGAGAGCTCGGCTCTTCGAGTCTCTGTCGGCCCCAGTGCCGAAATTGTAACGCCTCTGTATATATGCTGTACATAAACCTTGTTTAACTCACCGTCGTCTCGTCCGCTCGTCTTATCAGCTCTGCGCAGAAAGCAGTCGCGAGCTGAGAAACATACGCTACCAAACGGCTGGTGACCTTCCCGGCGGAGTTGAAAGCAGTGGCGCCTTCGGGGCCGTGTTGGCGTCGCCGTCTTTCGCAACAGTGGTGGCTTCGGCGGGATCGGCCCGTCGTTCGCAACAGTGGAGGTCAGCGGTGGGATTTCGGAGGTGGCTTCGCAACAGTGGTGGGATCGGCCCGTCGTTCTCAACAGTGGTTGGCAGCTGCGGGATCGGCCGGCGTCAGCGACATCGATGCGGTGAGTGCCTGATGTTTTCCCCTCAGTTCACCAGACTACTCTAACTCAGGTTGTAGTAGTTTAGAGAAGGGCTGTGGTGAAGCATTGTAGTGAGCTTTGATCGTTTCAAGCAAAGTCGAAGTGCTTTGAAACCAAAGTTAATGCGGAGGGGGTAAACACGGGAGTGTGAAATATTGCTTGCGCGTCGTGCTAGTAGGCTTATAGTGGGTACGGCAAGTAAATTGTTAACAGGGGCAAACAGCAAGAGGCTAGTGTGAACGATGGAGAACCTTAAGGTGAAGGAACTCATCGAAATTTGTGAGGAACTCGGCATTACTTTGGGCCGTGCGAAACGAAAGCAAGCGATCCTTGAGATCATGAAGGATGAGGGAGTGTCGGCTGAGGAAGTCGACGAGGCCTGGGCGGATATCAAAGCACGCCGCGAGGAGGCTGAAAGGCGAGAAGTAGAAACTCGCGAACGGGAAGAAGCTGAAAGGCGTGAACGTCGCGAGCGCGAGGAAGCCGAGAGACAGGAGCGCCTTGAGATGAAACGACTAGAATTGGCAATCCTACAGTGTTCGCAGGCGCCTAGCGTAGCTTCTCCAACAGTTCAGGTCAGCGGTTTTAGAATTAGGGACCAATTGCCACCGTTTGTAGTAGGCTGATGATTGATTTGTGGGGTTTAAACGTCCCAAAACCACCATTTGATTATGAGAGACGCCGTAGTGGAGGGCTCCGGAAATTTCGACCACCTGGGGTTCTTTAACGTGCACCCAAATCTGAGTACACGGGCCTACAACATTTCCGCCTCCATCGGAAATGCAGCCGCCGCAGCCGGGAATCGAACCCGCGACCTGCGGGTCAGCAGCCGAGTACCTTAGCCACTAGACCACCGCGGCGGGGCACCGTTCGTAGTAGGCGAGGACATGGCGAAGTATCTCGTCAAGTTTGAACACGTCTGTGAGCGAAACGCTTTAGAGCGGTCTCTTTGGGCGCGGAACCTGCTAGCTCTTCTTCCCGGCGAAGTGTCCGACGCGATAACTTGCTTGTCGAGGGAAGCATTTGAGAGCTATGACGAGGTGAAGGAAGTGCTCTTGAGACGTTATAAATTGTCACCCGAGGCTTTCAGGCAAAGGTTCCGGTATGCTAAAAAGGGGAATGAGTCACACGTTGACTTCGCGTTTCGTCTTAAAGCCGATTTGATTGAATGGCTCAAGGGCGAAGGTGTTTATGACGACCGCGATAAAGTGGTGGAATGCGTTGCATTGGAGCAATTCTACCGCTGCATCGAGGAGGATGTCAGACTTTGGCTGCAGGACAGACTTGGGGAAGTACAGTTAAATAAGGCAGCTGAGTTAGCTGAGGAGTATTATGCTCGCCGAAAGTTGCATAGCAGGGCAGTGCGCGTTGAAAAGGATGAAAGGAAAGAGGGCTTTTCAAGGAAACCTGATCAACGGAAATCCGCTCCGCACCGTAATTTCAAGAAGGAACCGTCTCTTACGAAGGACAGTGTAGGGGAAGGGCAAACAGAAGCGGGAGAAATCGAGTGAGGTTTCTACCACACAGGCATTTGAATCGGAAAGCAAACGGAAGCCGCTAATCTGCTACAACTGCAAAAAGGAAGGGCACATCGCGAGAAACTGTCAGGAAAAGTTTGCTTTCGCAACGATCCGAGAATCAGAAAAAAACATTCGGTTGTTGGAGCCGTATCTCCAAGAAATTAAAGTAAATAAGAAAACGTGCCGAGCGCTTAGAGACTCAGCGGCAACCATGGATGTTGTCCATCCTTCATTGGTGTCTCCGGATGATTTCACAGGAGAATGCGCGTGGATCAGGCAAGTCGCCGAGGAGCAGAGTGTTCGCTTACCAATCGCCACGGTTGTCATTGAAGGCCCATTCGGTAAGCTTTGCACCGAAGCGGCTGTGTCTGCCGC
>WOVY01010668.1:0-176420 GCA_013436015.1 Rhipicephalus annulatus
TGGGCCGGTGTTGCGACCGGGGTTTCCAGACACCGGAGGTCCGGGATGAAGTTGTCGAGGCAGGAGGAAGAGAGACTTGAAGAGGGTTTATTTACAAG
This sequence comes from Rhipicephalus annulatus, assembly GCA_013436015.1. NCBI lineage: Eukaryota > Metazoa > Arthropoda > Arachnida > Ixodida > Ixodidae > Rhipicephalus > Rhipicephalus annulatus. The sequence continues at coordinate 99 of WOVY01010668.1, forward strand.
ATAACATTGCGAACTCCCTACACGGTGAGCCCTCAAACGTGGCAGGCCTCTACATGACTCCTAACATAGCGCTCCATGGTGCTTGGTTCTACATGGTTCTGCTCGGTTCTGCTCTGTTCTGCTGGTTCTCTTCTCGAAAAAAAGCACACCGAATGAGCCGTGGGGGCTCATTATAAAGGGTCTGTCCTCCCCAGATCCCTAGATCGGGGACCGCGTACAGAGGGCACCGTCCAACCACGGATCACACATTACCCGCGAGGGTGACGAGCACGCACGGTCCACGTGAACGTTCAAAATTGAAGCGTGGTCACTGCACGGCCATGTGGCACGAACGTGGCTCCTCCTCGTCAAGGGGTGTCGCTGGGCGAGGGGTCTGAAGTTGATGACTGCATCCATCGAAAGGGCCGCCGTAAACAAGCTTCAAATGGTCGCCGAACGACTCGTTCAATTAGCGGGACGATTTCCGGCCGCCGCCGCCGCCGTCATCTTCCAAAGAGAAGCTGCACTTGTGGTCTCCCGAACTGCTCACGGTGTCGTGGCGGCAAGACGCCGCACCCTCCGGCCAGGGGGGAACAATACATGGCGGACACAGGCCGCCAACCCGTTTGGCGACTAAAAAGGAACATCAAAAGGAACGCCGATCCATGTCAGACCTGGCGCCGGTCCTAACAGTAGGCAGCCGGTCGTTCGGGTTTGTTTGAAGATTAAAGGAGCCCCGCTCCCTCTTCAGCTCCGGCGCCCGGTCACAACAGCTCGTCCGCCGGCGGGAGAAGCGACCTGAGGGTGACCAGCTGCACAGGTTGCTCGAAGTGTCGCTTGTAGTGCTGTCTTCCAGGCCACTGCTGATGACGCTCAGCCAAGGACTCTTTCCCTCTCGTTCCTTGTGGCTCCCCTCTGGGAGAAAAGCATTCCACACACCACCACAGGCACGGGAGAGCACCCTGCCCGCACTGAGACACGTCGAGTCGACAAATTATCCAAAAGCAACCTTACTTAAGCAGTATTACCAAACACAAAGCAGCAATCGGGACGTTTCTCTGAGGTTTCACCAAAACTCCTAATCCCGATCCGATAATAATCTTCCCATCAAACTGCTTTCAAGAAAACTAATTGTCAAGTGATGCGCTCACCGTGGCATAACCGAGTGCTTGCGTGAGTAATCCGCCGTAACCCACCAGGTATCATACTCATAAAATGAAGCATTTTACTTCACGCTATCTTTTAGTTCCCGAAATTTAGTTGCCGCCAAAGCCAGTCGTCAATTCCTTTTGAGAAGACGAAAGCATAACTGCCGTGCTGCACCTGCATAGGAACATCTTTATTATACATCCGCAAACGCACATCACAGTGCGCCTGCCTGGAGGAGATACCACCTAACCGTTCCCTTGCTGTTGCCACTTCACAAAGCATACATATAAACTCACGAGCTAGCTTTTCTTACACACCCGGACACATGCGAACAAAACATTAAATGAACAAACAAAAAAGTTTCGCATGAATCCTGAAAAATCTCGCAAGCAATAACTTTGCGTCTCTACGCTCAGTCATAATTAGTTCATAACGTTGCTCCTGCTCATTTACACGTATCTACCATGACGCAGGCTCCTATGCGTGTCGTTTATGCAATCGCACAACGCTTACCTTAGCTAAACGTACAACGCCCAAGAATGAACAAAACCAAAAAATGTGTTACCTAAAACACTATTTGGTAGACGAGATTCTTAAAAAAACAATTAAAATCCAAAACAACTTAAACAGTCAAAAGCAAATTTCAAAACAAAATAAATCCACTAATGACCATCGTCAAAAGCTCACGGATGTCTACTCCTTTTTGGACTAACGCGCGGGTGTCGCGTCCTGTGGGTCTTTCTAGGCGAACGGGAAATGGAACAATGGCAAAACCCATTCGCTTCGCCTCCGACCCCCGCAAAGCTCTGCGCTGACAACCTGCGTTCTTACTCTCGCTGAGTACCTCGCACTCCCGCAGTCCATCAAACATCCGTCGATAGAGCGACGAAAGGGTCTGCCTTTCTACCCAACGTGCTTTTTTTTTTTTCGTTTTGTCCGGCGGCTCGGACGCATACAAACCAACTCCGGTGCCGATGACAAACGCCTAATTCTGTACGCTCTAATGCGTGTCACTATCCTTCCAATAGATCTCTAACAACGCATATAGGCCTACCCAAAATGATTAGAGCGCTAACGAAAACCAAGTACAAACGAGTTATTTACAAAATCACAAAAACAAACAAAATGTTCCTTTCAACAGTCCCGAGTCGACGTTTTTCCGAGAGGCTAACCGCTGTTCGCAACAACTCCTGAGTCGAACTCGCGGGTGTCGCGCCCGGAACGATTTTCTCGAGAAAGCGGGGGTCTACAACACGCGTCAATCGCCCTGCTACCGAACCCCGCGACGTTCCTCGAAGCCGACTTGCTGTCGCTCTGCCCTCGAAAACCACCGACTCTTTTGCCCGCACCCCGTCCAATGCCCCCGCGAGAACAACGGAAGGGTCTCTTGCCCTCGACCACTATCGCACACGATGCGCCTTCTCTTTTTTCTTTGTTTCTCTGGCGCTTGGACGCTTGCGATACGGCAACTTTCTTGAAATTTCGCTCCGCCATTTGAATAACATTCCTCAAACGCGTCGCGATTTTTGCCTGCCTGTTTTACGGCGCTTTCTCCGTTTTGCACGTCTCTTGGTGCCGTCTACGGAGCCTTTCGCCCATCTCTGATGCTCACCAGCACCCACATGCTCATCTGATTTTTTCGCGCGGACTGTCTGGATAATTGCCTAGCATCTATCCTTTCAAACACTGCCGCGTACGATGCGCTTTTCTTTTCCGCGGTTCGGACGCATACGATACAGACCCGTCAGAGATGAACAACGGCACTTTCTCGCGATTTTACCACGCCGTTTGAAACCCTTACTCAAACGCGTTGTGCTCATCTCGAGCTTTGCCTTTTGTTGCCCTCGGACGCTTTCTCCCCTGTGCACGCTTCTTTGTGCGGACCTGGGAGCCTTTCGTCTACTCTGACGTTCTTCATCACCGATATGCTCCTCCGCCATCTCGCGCGCCCAGTCCTGATGATTGCCTATCAGTTCATCGTTAGACCGCGGCCGCGTAGATTTCGCACTTCTGTTCCTTACTCCTCCGGCCGCTCAGACGCATGCGATTTAAGCCAGTCCAGAGAAGACAACGGGCCTTTTCTCGCAAATCCGCCACGCCGTTTGAAGGTCCTCGTCAAACGCGCCGCGCTGATCGCGAGCCTTGCCGCGCTTCTGTTTTTCGGACGCTTTCTCCGTTTGGCACATTCCTTGGTGCCAAACCTGGAGCCTTTCGTCCGCCTCTGACGCTCAATCAACATGGTCTACAGGGCTGCAAGGTTCGATGGAACACTCTGTTAATCTTAACTTCGTTTCCACCACCACGGAACCCTCACACCCTGCTGTGACCGCGAGCTCTTTTCCCTCAGAATGGGTTAAAACCTGTTCCATTCCCTTACAGGCACTAGCCTTCTCTTTGGCCTCAAACGGCACCGCCGCTATATCTACAGATATCAGACCCGCAGCACTCTCTTCGGCCCTAAACGGCACGCTGCTGAAACGCACCGTTCGTGCGGTACATCTGCAATTTCTGAACCTGTAGCCCTCTCTTCGGCCTTAATCGGCACCGCCGCTACGTCGCACCGTTCGTGCAACTTCATCTACAGATGTCTGACCTGTAGCCTTCGCTTCGGTCTTAAATGGCACCGCCGCATACATCGCACCGTTCGTGCGCTACATCTATGGATTGACCACTCTGCTGCAATGCCACCAATTCACAATTAAGCCTTCTATCTCTTCATCTAATTCCTTGCATCCTTTTTATATGTTCTTCATGCCTGCGCTCAGCTTCCAATTCCTCCTGGCGCCATCTTTCCTTTCTTTGCGCCCTTTGTACTTCCTCCTCCTGGTCCAATAAGTACATATTCCCGAAGTGCTCGATTTCCTCATTGTCACTATTGCTTTCGAGAATCACTTCGCGGAGTTTAGAAGCAGGCATATCATCATTAAAATCTAGCTCCAGATCCCAACACAGGTTCAGCAGGTCCTCTCTCGTCAATCTCGTAAGATCCATGGCGACTACTTTGCTTTGGCTCAGCTGTGACAAAACACAAACCCACCAGCGTTTCAATTCTGGGTCTAGAGAAATTGAAGCCTGGCAAATCTCACAGCGGAGACCACAAGCTTAAGCACCCAAGTAGCACTACGTGGCCAACATCCCTCTCTACTTTTTCTTGTTAATTTTTCACTCCTGCTTTTTACAACATCCTAAAATTTAATCCGCAACGTACCCTTAGAAATTTTGAAACATTACCACTTGTTCCTATTGAATCATCTAAGCTTTCCTGCTTTAGCGTACTTGCTCAGGTAATCATCCAGTGCTGCCTTGTGCTGAGATAACAACCACAGTGGCCAGGCAGTTGTTGGTTATATCTATCTTTTAACGAATCTAGGCTAAAAGACTCGATATATCTCAAGCACAAAGCCAGGCACTCACCCCATTACGTGCGGTGGTGGTACGCTGCTTCGATCCCGCCGAGTTCCAGGGCTTTCGGCTGGCCTCCGGTACATGTCGCTCTCCGTCGCAGACTCGTATCCCACCGCTGCCACCAGCTGTTGCGACCGGGGTTTCCAGACACCGGAGGTCCGGGATGAAGTTGTCGAGGCAGGAGGAAGAGAGACTTGAAGAGGGTTTATTTACAATATATACATTGCGAACTCCCTACACGGTGAGCCCTCAAACGTGGCAGGCCTCTACATGACTCCTAACATAGCGCTCCATGGTGCTTGGTTCTACATGGTTCTGCTCGGTTCTGCTCTGTTCTGCCTGGTTCTCTTCTCGAAAAAAAGCACACCGAATGAGCCGTGGGGGCTCATTATAAAGGGTCTGTCCTCCCCAGATCCCTAGATCGGGGACCGCGTACAGAGGGCACCGTCCAACCACGGATCACACATTACCCGCGAGGGTGACGAGCACGCACGGTCCACGTGAACGTTCAAAATTGAAGCGTGGTCACTGCACGGCCATGTGGCACGAACGTGGCTCCTCCTCGTCAAGGGGTGTCGCTGGGCGAGGGGTCTGAAGTTGATGACTGCATCCATCGAAAGGGCCGCCGTAAACAAGCTTCAAATGGTCGCCGAACGACTCGTTTCAATTAGCGGGACGATTTCCGGCCGCCGCCGCCGCCGTCATCTTCCAAAGAAGAAGCTGTACTTGTGGTCTCCCGAACTGCTCACGGTGTCGTGGCGGCAAGACGCCGCACCCTCCGGCCAGGGGGGAACAATACATGGCGGACACAGGCCGCCAACCCGTTTGGCGACTAAAAAGGAACATCAAAAGGAACGCCGATCCACTGTCAGACCTGGCGCCGGTCCTAACAGTAGGCAGCCGGTCGTTCGGTTTGGTTTGAAGATTAAAGGAGCGCCGCTCCCTCTTCAGCTCCGGCGCCGGTCACAACACCGGTTACTGAGATGGAGCATGTTGCTCCACAGCGCAACTTTGACGTTCGCTAAAAAAAAAAGAAAAGCTAAACGCTAATGCAGGTGCATTGAGCAGTGCGTTCTAGCTAGTACATTCTGAACCTTTCGGTTTCTCGTTGGCGATTCGGGGAAAAAATTTTGACCTCATCACGACCTGGGCTGAGCGCTCTCGTTTGGAGTGATCTCAAGGGGCCAACTTTATGTGGTATTCTAATTCGTTGCGTTGTTGTAATTGTGAAAAATTCAAGTTCTTACTTTAAGAGTCTTGTGTCCCACATGTGCCTCTTGATGTAGAGGGAGCAAAATTCCGATAGACACGTAGATAGGTATATGTTGTATTATATTTTGTCTGGTGTTCTGTCGGGTGACCGAGGGCACTTGCTTGTGTCGTGTGTTGTCTGTGGTCGAACCGTTCTTAGCGAGTTGCAGAACCATCGTCAAGTGCTGAAGCCGAAGATGGTCAGAAGAGACGAGTGAAGCTGGTCGACAAGTTGTGGCGACAAGCCAGTGGAGCTGGGATCCGTCGTCAAGAATGGGCTGTATTCCCGGAACAGTCTGGAGCTGTATTCTCCCCATGGGCCTGGAGGCGAACCTGGAGGGACCTGGCGAACGAGCGCACCTGACATCCGAGCCCCGTGGAAGCAGCTCGTCTTTCCGGTGCATTGTCTGGCGGCGGGGGTGCTGTTATGCCAGCGAGTCCTCGTCAAACGACCGTGCCTCTGAAAAAGGCAATCTGGGTCAAGGACAGCCCGCAGTCGGCCTGGCGCGATCACCTCGGCGGCGTGAACACGCGCGGCGCCCCTCTGGCCCACGTGCAGTGAGTCAGCTGCGCGCGTGACAGCGAGCCGGCGTCCGCGTGTCTGGTGGTCTGACGCATGGCGCGGCGCGCCATTGGAGGAGTCTGCCCTGACGACAAAGCGGCGCTTCTGATTGGACATTTTGGTTGGACCCGGTGTAAATAAAAGAAGCCCTGCGGCGCGTCGCGATCGGCGGTCCTATGTGAGTGAGAGGAGGCCCCGTGTCGGAGAGCCGGCATGTGTGTGAGTCGGCGGTCTTAGGCGAAAGGCTGACCTATGTGTTAGAGAGGAGAGCTCGGCTCTTCGAGTCTCTGTCGGCCCCAGTGCCGAAATTGTAACGCTTCTGTATATATGCTGTACATAAACCTTGTTTAACTCACCGTCGTCTCGTCCGCTCGTCTTATCAGCTCTGCGCAGAAGCAGTCGCGAGCTGATAAACATACTCTACGCAACAGTGGTGGCAGCGGTGGGATCGGTCCGCTTCGCAACAGTGGTGGAAGCGGCGGGATCGGTCCGTTTCTCAACAGTACACAAAGCGCGGTCCACTGTGGAAGGGAACGTTGGAGCCCGTGGCTGACGGCTGCTTGGTGCCACCGCAGGAAGGCCGCAATGAGTTTTGCGCATGCGCAGTGCGCTCTGGGAGTGGCGTCCTTTCGTAGCATGAACGGTTTGTTTCGCGACGCTTTGAAGCGCGGAATAGCGCCACAAAAGGCCTGATCTCAGGAATTCGTGGCAGAACGTCGGCGTGTGCTTTTTTGACGCGGCGCCGAGCCCTCTCCTATATAGAGAGAGTGGGCGCGCGGCTTCGCGTAGCTACACACCCACTCTCTTACAGGGAAAGGGCGCGGCGCCGCGTTGAAAGGCCACGCGCCGCTGCGCTGCAACGGATACATGGGGTCAGACCGTGGAGAAGGTCTGACCACACGTGGGCGTTGCAGCCCGTCAGCGTGCGACTTTCTGACGCGGCGCCATGCCCTTTCCCTACAGAGAAAGAGGGCGCCTGGTTGTGCGATGCTGTGCGCCCACTCTCTCCGTAGAGAAAAAGTGTGGCGCCACGATTAGGCTTTAAAGGCATCACCACGCGCACCTGTTACAGCGCGTGGAATATTATTGCGGTTGGGTATGGCTGGTTGGGCACGCAACGCCGCGCGCTCCAAAGCCCGCATCGCCCCAAGAGAATGCGTACCCAGCACTAAAACTCTCTATTGACGTGACCTCGCGCCCGCAGCGTCACGTGTCCACGCGCCCTCTCTCTTTTTCTATCGGGAGAAAGGGGACTGCACGCTGATGCGCTGCAACGGGTACATGTGACAAGGCCTTAACAACGCCTACTATGCCTGCACCTCGTGGCCTACACAAAACCCGTAGCAACCAATCTCCGGCGGCGGCGGGGCCAGGAAACCGCCACAGACCCCGATGCTCCCGTAAAAGGCTCCTAACACCCCGCGTTCAAAGAGAGAGGAGTGGCTTCTTCATCACGTTTGGGACTCTTCCTACAGGCGATATCTCTTTCTCGCCACGTATATCTTAAATGTAGCTGTACTAGTCCAGCAGTTAGCATTACGCGTATCGAAATTTCGCCCCTGTCAGCCGCAGTTATATCTCCGCTTGCGCAGTCGGAAATGCACTAAGTGATAACAGTTGATAGAGCACGATGATAATGCGAGACAAAATGAATGGGCGGTCGGTTACATGGCAAGGCATTCGTGGGAGACAATTCACATCTGATATTTAGCCAATATGGATTAATCGAATGTAGGTACCGGAATGACGTCAAGGAAATCGCTGTTCGTGCATCACATATTGCGAAAGCAAGATGAGAAACGTCAATAAAAAGAAACGCCTTCGTTTTTTTTTAATTTTGTATTTTCAGAGGCAGGTTAGGGGCCCTTTAAAGGTATGTACTGGCATGAACTTAGCAGTTTTATGTACTTTTGCTCAAAACGAAGATACTCGTATGGAGAACTCTGAAAGAAGTACCATGCATGGTGCCTCAGAACAAATTGTATATATGAAACCAGCGAACTTTGTTGATTCGTCATAACATCAATTACAGTGGAGCTGGTTTGCACATGCCCGAGCGACAGAACTTCATAATAGAACAAGAACATTTCACACATGTTTGCTGGCTAAGGTATGTGAAGAGGGCTAAAACTGCAAGCTAAGGAAGTGAAAACTTAGTGTTCCTATGCATTCACCTGAGATTACTGGAAGGCTAAAGCCCCTTCATCATATTCTTCTTCCCAATCATTGTATTGAACATCCTCCGCCACTCTCCAAGATGTTTCTGCACCTGTAAGGTGAGTTTCTTGCTGCCTCAAGGATCGCAGGCACTGCAAGCATAGTGCACTTCAGCTGGTTGTGCATTGCCTTCGAGATCGGCCCACCATCCACCACTAAAGATGACATGTGATGACGTCATGGCGTAACGTTACGTCATGGGACATCATGGGGATGTCAAGATGGCTCCTTGATGGCGTTACAAATATTGGTCATCGGTGACGTTATGATGACGTCATATGGTGGCGTATTCACGTGATTTTGCATCACTTACGTTGACACAAAGGCGGAGAGACGCCGACGATCTATTATTGTGTTTGATGAGGCATATAAGGCTTTCCCTTTACAAATCTCATTTTGTGATGTTTTAAAATTGTGTCAGTGTCCCTTTAACAATGGACCGCTGTAGGCCAACCAGCCCAGTTAAGCTGTGTTCACACGACATACGAAATCGCGACTCGACCCCGGGGATTGCGTATTACGTCACCATACGTCACCCGTTCCCGCTTCTCCACACCAGTCCGCGCGCAGCTATTCGTGAAACGACGGCTGTCCAAATCACAGTTGGGATCCTCGGGAGCAATGCCGAAATCCTCGCTTGTAGCGTGAATTCTCCCCTGTCGTGTGAATAATGCTGGCTGCGGAAGATCAGAATCACGTCACATGTCACGTGAGTGATACGTCCGCGATCATGTCGGTCGTGGGAATACTCACTTGCTGAGGCAGATGTCGTGGGACTCGCGCATGGTGACCGTGTTTCTCTCGGGGGCCACGGGCGAACTGAACAGCTTGTCCGACCAGTAGGAGCGGCACTCCGGGTACAGCTCCTCCAGCTCGGCGGCCACGATGTTCTTTCCCGAACCGGGAGGACCACGCACCAGGAAGAGCAGGCGCCCATGGGTGCGTAGGAAGTCCAGCGTCGCCTCGTGCTTCAGGCAGGGAGCATCCACGCGCTCCAGCAACTGCGTCGTGTCCATCGGACAGTCGGCGCCTCCGACGTCACTCGACCCCGCTGCCGTGTGCCGAAGCCATGCGTACGTGTATATATATATATATATATATATATATATATATATATATATATATATATAGATATATATATATATATATATATAGAGAGAGAGAGAGAGAGAAAGAGAGGATGTTTCACAAAATGTGTGGAACATCCGTTAAAAATTACAGAAAGGAGGTATCTGTGTGCTACTTGCAGCGTTGCCTTTCTGTGGCAGATGGCATCTTCAGATGGGTACAAACATTATTTACAGCAGTGATTATAGAAATTGACACAATTACCTTTTTAAACAGAGGTAATAGCCGGTTTAGTCGAATGGGCAAACTCCTACAAATTCCCTCCCTCTGAATTCATCCAAAGCCACTATGAAACTTTGGAAAAGCGGCCACTGGTAATCACCGTGGAGCGATGCAATCTGACCAATTTAGCAGGGGAAAGGTTAACCGACGCACCTAACAGCGCATCTACCATTCACTTCGACAACACCTTCAATGACGACACTGTTTCCTTCGCATTGGGGGAGAAAAATAAGCGAGCTCCATAAGCGGCTTCGAAGCGAAGTGTTTAAATTGACGGTTGATAACGGCGATAAGTCTTACTGACATAAGAGGGGGGCGCAAAGTATGCCCCATACATTTCATTTCACCTAAAGGGGGGGGGGGAGTGGGCGCGGTGATAAACATACTCCCCCCCCCCTCCCCGAAGGGGTTCCCGGCGCATAAGTTTCAGGTAAAGGCTGCGCTGCAAAGTTGATGACGTTTTCCCTGTGTCACAGAACGAGCGCTAAAATGGGCGCGCCGCCAAACTCTTGCGATAACGGGCGGGAGTATCGCCGCGAGGTCAAAAGAAAAAAAAAGAAAACGAACATCCAAGGCTCCCCGGGTGCGCGCTCTCCCCTCGGAAGCGTGGCTTCGCCGACGAACCTCCTCACCCCACATCGGCGGCCCAGCAAGACCGCGATATTTCTAGAACGAAGGAGGCGTGGTCACGCCGAGTTGAGTCATCTGACGCGGAGGGCAGTCGAACCGTCTCGCCTCTCCCCAGCCTTCGCTGCGTATCGCGCCGACGAAATGACGAGAACTTTCTGGAATGTCGCGCGGAAGGTATTTAACCGAGCAGCCGAGACGAGAGAGCAGGAGAAGACGAAAGTAGTGCCAGAGCGCGTAGGGATTCCGCCGTGTAGTCGGCGAAGGTTCTGTCCGTAGTGACAGAGCAGGAGAAGAAGAGGATTTCCACCTAAGGGGTGAAGGCTCGAGCTAAAGGCAAGAGCGTGTGTTACCGCTATCGAGCGAAGACGCGTGGTAACAGCTGCGTGTGGGAAGCCGACGTGTTTCGGCGAAGAAGTTGAAGTTTGAAGAGTGGCCAATTGAAGACGCGAGGTTTCCTGGAAGAGAAACTTCAGGGGGCAGCGGAACGACAACAACGCTGGACTTTGAGTGAGTGATTCTCGGAAGAGTATCATTCAGACTTTTGTTCCAAGGACTTTGGACTGAATAGGTTTTCTATCTCTTTAGTCTTGAAGTGTCTTGGTTGTTCAATGCATGCGACTGCATTGTAGTGCGTATTGTTGTCTGTGTCTGTTGTTTCGAGTGTGGCTGATTGTACTGTGTAATACGGTGTTCGATTGGTGACATATTATTCTCATCTATTGTAGAGTGTGCATACTTGTGTATTGTTTTTCGATCATCCCTTATTGAGAATATAACTTTGTTGTTTATCAACTCTCGGCTCTGACTTGTTCTTTGGGCCACAGCCGGCGTCCGCTGGCGCGCCAAAAAGGACCACTTCTAAATTGTCCACGCTTTCGTGGTGCGGTTCGGGGGGCCGATACTTCGGCCCTTGGAATTAGCCCGGCGATCGCCTCCCTAATTAATGGGACTTGTGTGACAATTAATCTGGCGTCCGCGACATAGGACCTTTTGGTGCACAGTGTGTCCAAAGTAGTGAGAAAGAGCCTCGAGTTGTTGATAGTGCTATCGGAACAATTTTGTGTGTTGTTCAGTGTTCTCGTTAACGAGTGCAGGAGAGTGTTCCGATAGACTGATTTAGGCAGATACTTTTTACACGCGGCAAGGTTTTATTTGCGAGACACCATGGATCTCGAAAAATTAGTTGCTCTTGGCGAAAAGATGGGTCTTTCTGGCACCGAACTACGGAAGTGGGTAAGCCAGAAGGAGAAAGAGGCTGTGGAGAGGGAGAGGTTGGCAGCTGAGAGGACCAAGGAAGAAAAAGCAGGCTGAGTTGGAGAGAGAAAGGCTGGCTGCTGAAAGGGCGAAGGAAGAAAGAGAGCAACAATTGAAGTTCGAGTTAGAGAGAGAAAAGCTTGCAGCTGAAAGGGCGAAAGAAGAAAGAGAGCAGCAATTGAAGTTGGAGCTGGAGAGAGAGAAGTTGGCAGCCGAAACGGCGAGAAGAAAGAGAAGCGAGGGAGCGACAGCTGAAAGAAGAAAGCGAAGCGGAGATGGCTGAAAGGGAGCGGCAGCGGCAGCACGAGATGGAACTCGAGCGGCTCCGTTTGCAACAGCGAAGTGAAACTCCCGTCCAAGCTAGAGTTGAAAGCAGCGAACGGGAAGATCGCGGCTTCCGCTTGAACCCAAGCAAGCTGCTCGTAGCGTTTGATGAAAGGAAGGACGACCTTGACGCGTACCTTCACCGATTTGAGACGATTGCAAGGAGCCAGAATTGGCCGGAACATCAATGGGCAACTGCTTTGAGTACTTGCTTGAGTGGTGAAGCGCTCAGTGTGTACGGTAGGCTGACGCTGACCGATGCAGCCAACTATGCAAAGGTGAAAGCTGCTTTGCTGAAGCGATTTAGATTTACTGAAGAAGGATTCCGGGACAGATTTCGGACAGGAAAACCAGCTGATGGTGAGACGGCTACGCAGTATGCCGCCCGACTTTGCCATTATTTCGACAGATGGATTGAACTTTCAGGGACAGCGCAGGAGTACGATGAACTTAGAGAGCTCCTAATTAGAGAAGAATTTCTTACTAGTTGCCACCCAAGCCTGTCGCTGTACTTGAAAGAGAGGAAGGCTGAGTCACTTGAAGGAATGCTTGAATTGGCTGATCAATTCTTGGAAGCGCAAGGTGGCACTAATTTGGCCAGGGTCAAGAAAGATTGTCCCAAAGATTCGAAGAAATTGGCTCCCGAAGAAAAGAAGCGTGCACCGGAGAGCATTCCGCGATGTTTTCTGTGTAACCGAGTGGGTCATCGCGCGAAAAACTGTCGAACGATCTTTACGAGCCCTACGGTAGTAAAATGTTTCAAGTGTGGTCAGACTGGGCACAAAGCAAACGCATGTCGAAACGGAGCGAGTCAAACTCACCAGGTGTCCTGTGTGCTAGCAGCACCGAAATCCGATGATAAGGCCGTCACAGATGGATTCGTAGAGTTGAAAAGTGGGGAGAAAATTCCTATTGTGGGTGCGGTAATGGCAAAACAGCCAGCCGGTGTTTTGAAGGGAATGCCAACGCTGCCTGGAAAAGTTGCGGACAAAAAGATTACGGTGTTAAGAAATACCGGCAGCTCCACTGTTATCGTGCGGAGAAATTTGGTACGGGAAAGTGAGTTGACAGGCAGAACGAAACCGGTTTGCCTAATTGACCGTACGGTTCGGATGCTTCCCGAAGCAGAGATTGAGGTAGACCCCCGTACTTCAGCGGGAAGGTTACTGCTTTATGCATGACGTCCCCCCTTTACGACCTTGTCATCGGGAACATCGCCGGGGCGCGAGGACCGAATGATCCGGAATGTTTGGGAGAAAACCCTAAGATGGAGCCCTCGCCAACCCAGCGACCGCGAGATACAGTGGAGGAGCATCCCGTGACGGATCTCACTAGAGCCCAAGGTGAAGCCGCGGCGCAAGAGACAGCGAAGGAGAAGACGATCGTGTCGAATAAGTTCATGTGCTGGGCAGCTGGACGTACGTCGGCACGACCCCAACCGACCGACAGTGTAATGGTGACGGAGTTGGCCAGCCAAGCCCAATGCCATGACATGAACGAGCTGGTAAATAAACAGATAGGACCCGTTGAACATTATGACCCGTTAACGGTGTCGGAAGTGACAACGATGGCTGAGACGCCGCCTCAGATGTCGTCGTTGGAAAAGGCTCGCCGAAAAAGAACAAGGAAAAACAAGAAGAAATCGAGCGAGCACCGCAAGAAAGGACGCAAGCGCAGATCGAAATACACAGGATAAGTGCTGAAGTCGAATAAGAATGTGTTTGGCAGTGCTGAGTGCCATACGTTGTGTTAATGTTGTGTTATCCTGTGTCACAAGTGTCGAAGTGTCTGTGCTGTGATGTGATGTATAGTGTTGTATAATTGTTGTAATGAGAGAACTTTGTACGTTTGTATTGTTTGGAATGAGTGATGAAGTGTTGTAGTCATGTATCTGTGGCTATATTTCCTGTGGAATTGAACTACAATGTAAGATTGTATTGAGCGATCCATTGCGAATGTGAAGTGTCATGAGCGATGGTTTGTGTTACAGTCTTTCAGAGCGTATGGTGACTGTTCGCGCTCGTTTGTGTGGTTTTTAATATTATGAGATAATATTCTTAAAGTGGGGGGCAGTGTCACAGAACGAGCGCTAAAAATGGGCGCGCCGCCAAATTCTTGCGATAACGGGCGGGAGTATCGCCGCGAGGTCAAAAGAAAAAAAAAGAAAACGAACATCCAAGGCTCCCCGGGTGCGCGCTCTCCCCTCGGAAGCGTGGCTTCGCCGACGAACCTCCTCACCCCACATCGGCTGCCCAGCAAGCCCGCGATATTTCTAGAATGAAGGAGGCGTGGTCACGCCGAGTTGAGTCATCCGACGCGGAGGGTAGTCGAACCGTCTCGCCTCTCCCCAGCCTTCGCTGCGTATCGCGCCGACGAAATGACGAGAACTTTCTGGAATGTCGCGCGGAAGGTATTTAACCGAGCAGCCGAGACGAGAGAGCAGGAGAAGACGGAAGTAGCGCCAGAGCGCGTAGGTATTCCGCCGTGTAGTCGGCGAAGGTTCTGTCCGTAGTGACAGAGCAGGAGAAGAAGAGGATTTCCACCTAAGGGGTGAAGGCTCGAGCTACAGGCAAGAGCGTGTGTTACCGTTATCGAGCGAACCCGCGTGGTAACAGCTGCGTGTGGGAAGCCGACGTGTTTCGGCGAAGAAGTTGAAGTTTGAAGAGTGGCCAATTGAAGACGCGAGGTTTCCTGGAAGAGAAACTTCAGGGGGCAGCGGAACGACAACAACGCTGGACTTTGAGTGAGTTATTCTCGGAAGAGTATCATTCAGACTTTTGTTCCAAGGACTTTGGACTGAATAGGTTTTCTATCTCTTTAGTCTTTAAGTGTCTTGGTTGTTCAATGCATGCGACTGCATTGTAGTGCGTATTGTTGTCTGTGTCTGTTGTTTCGAGTGTGGCTGATTGTACTGTGTAATACGGTGTTCGATTGGTGACATATTATTCTCATCTATTGTGGAGTGTGCATACTTAAGTATTGTTTTTCGATCTGCCGTTATTTAGAATATAATTTTGCTTGTTTATCAACTCTCGGCTCTGACTTGTTCTTTGGGCCACAACCGGCGTCCGCTGGCGCGCCAAAAAGGACCACTTCTAAATTGTCCACGCTTTCGTGGTGCGCTTCGGGGGGCCGATACTTCGGCCCTTGGAATTAGCCCGGCGGTCGCCTCCGTAATTAATGGGACTTGTGTGACACCCTGTCATGCACTTTCCCTGCGTCGGTCCAGTTTTTCGTCCTCACCCCGCCGCGGCTGCTGACCCGCAGGTCACGGGATCGAATCCCGGCTGCGGCGGCATTTTTGATGGAGGCGAAAATGCTGTAGGCCTGTGTGCTGAAATTTGGGTGCAAGTTAAAGAAACCCTGGTGGTCAAAATTTCCGGAGCCCTCCACTACGGCGTCTCTCATGATCATTTGGTGGTTTTGAGGCACTAAACCCCACATACCAATCAGTTTTTCGTCCTCAACTTTGCAGCACAGCCTTCACCTGCAGTATGTTCCAACTAGCCCCCACACAAACTTTTCTGTACGAGTTTCAGTTCGCGATGATTTGCTGGTCGAGGAAAGGTGGGCAAGTATAGTCGGTTCAATAATTAGGCCCACGACATATTACGCGTCATGCAGAGCGATATATCATTGGACACGCGAAATCTTACGTCACGAAGAGCGACGCATGTACTGTTACCCAAAGTGGTTGTCTCAGACAACAGCTACACAGGTATTTACAGCGCTTTCTATAGCCTGATGATAAATTCTAATCGGTGAACTGTATGCCTGAATCTTGTCTCATTGGCATTTTTACTCGTTGTTCAAGCAGGAAAGAAGACATCATTACAATTCGCGCTGTCCTAGACATACGTAATACCTTTATCAATCAAAGAAGACTGAGCTAGAACATTACAATGTACATTCTAAACCCGTTAATTGGACGCTGCATGGTGTAAGCGTCGACTGGTATAGCCCAACTACTGGCTCAATCAATGCACTGATAATCATTGCAGTAGGGTTGACAGGTGGGCTAGTTGGTACAAATTCATGATGGAATAATTGGAAGCGCAAACCAACAGGACACAAGAGAAGAGACAAACAAGCGCAGACTGAAACTCAGTTTATTCAGAGAAGAAGTTATATACCAGAAAGATGGGAAAGGGGAACAACTGGGGAGACACCTGATCAAAGTGGAACCTTCTCCCCAGTTGTTTCCCTTTCCCATCTTTCTGGTATATTTCTTCTCTGAATAAACTGAGTTTCAGTCTGCGCTTGTTCGTCTCTCCTCTTGTGTCCTGTTGGTTTGCGCTTCCAATTATTCCATCATGCGCTGATAGACCTTTGAGAAAAACACACACACAGTTGTAACGGAAGTCTGAGGCCTCTGTTGCGCTACCGTTGAGCAATGAGCGATGGATGCACTACATCCATCACTGATGGCGCTGTTTCAAGGACATGCGAGTTCACAAGCCGTCGCGATATCGGTTTACGCCTACTCGGTTTGCCGCACGTGCTTCGATGCGCAGTCTGATAAAAACAGGCCACGCGAGGCACCGGTGGATAAAAAGTCGCACGGTTCCTTCAGCGCTCGTGCGAGGCGACTCGAGTGCAAAAGCCGCCTGCATGTTTTTCCTTCTTTTTCTTCTCAGACGATGTATTTATAATTCAAGTATATAATCAAGCGATGCGCTATACAACTTCACAAGCTAACTGTAGAGCATTTCTAACACCAGCACCGTCATTCGGAATTGTACGTGTATACAAAACTAAGGAAATCAAACGTTTAACTAATAAACAGATTCGTATTTATTACCCCGAGTGCATATACTGGCGAGACTGTTAGGGGGCTTGTTCGTGAATTGTTTTGAAGGAAACAGTAAGAAACACCAAACTATCCAATAATAAGTACTGTATACATTTACCCTTTTTACACATGCACCTTTTTTCGTGAAAAATAGACCTTGAAATCGCGCACACGTTAAATTCGAGCATAGACGTTTCAATTGGCCCATAGCTGTACTGTTTGTTTTTGGGTCATATAAATCAGGCGCGCGTTGGAATGAGGTAAATACGGTATGCTTAGTTGGTACTGGGTTTAGGTTGCACAGCGTTTCGTACCTCTGTCTATTTGTCCGTGGTTCTGAAGTATGGTGCTTCGTGTCCAGAAGAAAAAGTTAACGATTCAGGGCGCTTAGTTTGTGGAGAAGCAGTAAGCTGTCTCTGTACATAGAGACAATGAGTAAAATTGGAAATAAAATAGAGGCCAGACGGCAATGAGTGATTCACTTTCACCCTTTTGTTAACTTAATTGCGCCTTTCATATCAAGTCCTGCGATTCTACAGAGCTTTTTATCGTGCGCATTAATCCCCCCCCCCCCACACTCCTTTCTCCCACGTCGTTACTCGCACAAAGGTCTTATCTTTAGGATGAAACGTATACCCTGCAAGCTTAGATACGCATGTTAGTAAATGCACACAAGCTCTTCCTTATGTGTCATAGAGTATCAGCGATTAACAATGCACCTCTACTTTGAATTGCTACCCGAGGATTATCTTGTATGAAAAACACCGAATAAGTTGCAAGGGTGACCGAATTTTGAATTTACCGCCTTCCGATTAGGTGCTGTTGGCGGTAAAACCGAGGTAAGACGACACGTACCAATAAAAACCATACACAGCATCCACGACTAAGTTATCGGTTATCGTTCACTGGTTCATGCGAATCGGCGTGACACAAGACAGTCGTACCCCAGCGTTCTTTCAGCGAGTCGCAAACTCACCTTGCATGCTTTGCACTTGCAGCTGAACGAGTTGAACGTTCTGTTCTTGTAGGCCTTCTCTGTTGCGGCACGAGTTGAACGGCCGGGTACGTGCAGTCGAAGCAGAAAACTTCGTTTTCGTCAGACCCTACGCACGAAAGTCAACGAACTACTTATCCAAGGACCGCAAAAGAAATGTCACTACCGATCTTGCCGGCTGTACACCGTGATCGCGGTGTTTCTGTGTTTAGAGAAACGAAACCACCCAGCATGAAACCCAACGTTGCCAAAGCGAAAATGTGGTTTGCTGCAAACATTAGTCGCTATGAAATACTTAGCGCTGCCATCGCACGCGATTTTGAATGAATAAAAAAATGGTCGGTTTAGGTTTACGCGCGTCGGACAAGCCGGGCCTCGGAGGAAGGAAAGGTGAGCCGGGCACACGTAGCCTTCACAGTAGTATATAGTTTATTGCGCATTCATACATGAGAGCTTGTACGATTACAATGCATTTTCGGACCGTTTCACGCGGATGTGCTGACGTTGACTTCAAGAGGCGCATTTTCATTCACGACCAAAAAATCTTTCAATATGCGGTTTCGGTGTTTGTAAACAAACTGGCTCGCGCCGTACGGCCCAACGTTACTAGAAGAGCTTCAGTTGTAAAACTCTGCGCCGGCGCCCCTGCTGCCGGTGGGTCTACTCCTCTGCTCGCCACCAGATGGCGGCACCGCTCCATCTTGCTCCGCAGCAGACGCTCCGTCGCAGCCGGCTGCGGCCTAAATCTCTCGCGGACGGAGTGTTTGTGGCTGTTTCACGCGCATTTTCACGTCTTCCGGCGTTCTGCGTTAAAGAATTTGTGATACCAGGCGAAACCGGTATTTACCCACAGCGGCTTGGCATATTTCCTCGCGCATTTCACTTCAAAACTGGGTCTCTGCCGCTGTTTCAGAAATATAGCAGTTAGATACACGGGTACTTTTAAAGGCAATTCGATGATGCCCGCATGAAGTTTGTGAAAGTGCCAGAGGCGCCCGAAAAGTGTTTACACTCTGGCCAATTCACACTTCATTCTTTACAGGCTGGTATCGCGTGCCTTTGAAGGATGTGCGGCCGTTCGCCTGTTTCCGCCACTATCAAATGGTGGCTAATTCACTCCTGAGAAGTAATGGGAAAATATCTCCGTCTCGATTTTTAAAGCGGAGATTATATGGCTACGGTTCCATGTACTTTACTGTCCGGGGACAAGGGCTCCCATTGTCTCTGAAGCGCGTGATGCGTTGGAAAAGGAATGTTCGATGTGTTTGCTAATAACACGCGGTCACCACGGAAGCCACACGCCGTTAAAAGCGTGATTTAGAAGCCGAGCGTATATGGCTAATCAACAGGATATGCACCACCGTCAATATTACAATGTGACTTTGATTTTAAGCCTTCTGACCCTTGGATGTGCACTTGGAGGTGATTACAGTTAGTAACCACTATTTTCAAAGTTGTTTAAATAAAAGTGTGTGCGCGTGCGCACACGCATTTCTATATTAGAAATTATCGCCATCCACGATCACGACGAAACATTGTTCTTACCTTTCTCCTATACTCCGTATCAATCCCATGTCGTGTGTTAAAAAGCTTTCATGGTCATCCACCTTTACGTGAATGGAAAGGTTCACGAGTTTTTTGTTCTCTGTATGTTACAATGCGACTTAATGTGATTGGGGTCAGTTGTCAACAAGCTAGTGAAAACACCTTTCATTTAATCTTATTTGGGTCAATTGTCAACTAGCTTTACGATTCAGAAAACGAACAGCCCTACCGTTTAGAATCAACAACTCACGTTTTGAAATGAAATGACTTTACTTCAAAAAAAAAAACGAGCGCTATTCTATGGGATATATTTAGGGGAAAAGGTTGTGGGTACGCAACTTGACTGGCCCTAAAATAGATGGCAGGCTGCAGCGGAGCAGGAACACTTACTGACAAGGGAAAAAAATAAATAAAGAGAAAGAGGAGAGAGAGAGAGGAAGCAATGCACAACTGACAAATACTACAGGTTACAATACCAGAATTTCATATATATATATATATATATATATATATATATATATAGGATATGGCACAACGGGAGCGTTGTCAACAAGGATAAATATATTTATTTCCCAACAGTTTCGGGAGGGGTCCTCCCTTCATCAGGGGATGAACTCCTGATGAAGGGAGGACCCCTCCCGAAACTGTTGAGAAATAAATATATTTATCCTTGTTGACAACGCTCCCGTTGTGCCATATCCCATACCTTCACGAAGACTAACTGGCCCAATGAAATATATATATATATATATATATATATATATATATATATATATATATATATATATATATATATATATATATATAAAGCAAAAACAGACAAACAATGAAATTTCCTTCACACAAGCTATGTACAATATGATTTCTGGCAAAGAAAAGTGCCCCCAGGGTTGCCCAGGGGGGAAGCCTACAGCAGCTTTGCCCGCCTTCTCGCTGTCTTCACTTGAGCACTAGAACTTCGATGCTGCTCCAGAAATCTGAAGTAGAAGTGCATGCGTGTTACAAGGTAAAATTTAATAATTCGTGCACTGAGCTCTTGAAAGTGCAAGGGTCACTCAACACGACTAAGCGTATTTTCTGAACACTCTTCTAGAACTCTCCAGAACAGGTCGCCAAAAACCTGGTTTGACTTAGTGTGCCGCTCTATGAAGCACTCGATGCCTGACAACATGCACGTTAAAGCTGCATATGGATGCTTATGGTGCATTCAGACGACGGACCGAATCCGGATTTCAAGAACGGTGTCCTAGGAGAAAACAGCCGGATTACCCTCGACAGCAGGTTCGGTGCTCACCTGCGCGCGCTGAAAGCAGACCGGTTTGAGAGTATTCAACATGGATGCCCGCAAGAAGCGACGCTTTACTGCGATGTCTGTCGCGTTGTGACAAATGAACGAGGAGTGTTATTCTTTCGGGAGAAAAGGGAGTTGCTGGCAGAATGTTCTTTCAACTACATTGTTCCCCACTTGTAGAACTTCTGAACGCGTCTCCCATCCTTTTTTTAGAAGCGGCACGTCGCCGGTTGCAGAAGTTAGAATATTTCACCATCATGACGGCTAAGAATCTCGCGTGTCAAACGACGGCGGCGACATTTCCCGAACCACCAAAAGTGATTTTTGCGTA
The DNA here is from genome assembly GCA_013436015.1 of Rhipicephalus annulatus. Lineage (NCBI taxonomy): Eukaryota > Metazoa > Arthropoda > Arachnida > Ixodida > Ixodidae > Rhipicephalus > Rhipicephalus annulatus. The sequence continues at coordinate 21,173 of WOVY01010668.1, forward strand.
TTTGATCACCTGAGAACAAAGTCCCCGGAAACTAAGTAAACCATGCTCAAGCGTAGATGATGCCGACCATTCATGCAGCTATTCGCGAGCCATGGAGGACATGCCACGAGCAGACGAAAAGTGTACTGGTTGCCAGAAACCCCGAGCTAATCCGCTGAAGTATCGGCTTTCCCCCACCAGAATCCCGATGTGAGAAACAGGTTGCGGTCATCCGTCCGCGAGCCGCGCGGACGAGGGGAATCGCTGATGTGAGGTCACGTGACGCGCCGTACGTCCCGCCACATCCGGATTCGGTCCGTCGTGTGAATGCACCATTAAGAGCGCCAGGTACAAAAGACCTTAACTCAGTGACCTGAAAAGACCTTAACTCTCCCCTGCCGCCCGTCGACGTGGCCGGCGGCAGGAAGAGGTGAAGCTCGATGCGACTGCAGCGCCACGAGGCGCACGGACAAGCGGCGGTTCCGCGCAGCTCCGCCGAGTTTTACAACTGAAGCCATACTAGTAACGTTGGTACAGCCTACCTCAGCAGACTTCCGGTGCGGCAATTCCGGCAATGCTTTTTCAAAGGTTCTGGTGGAGTTTCCGTGGTGTGCTTCAATTTGCTGCTCTGTTATTTCTGGTGCGTTCCTTAGGATGTGTTTGCAGCAACGTCAAGCGGCTACATGAAGGGGCTCACTGCTCCCGTGGCCGATTGGCGCCGCGCAAAATATCCTTCGTGGCGTTCCGATGAGCGCGGCCCCCTGCTCCGTGTTGCCTCTGATAGTGGCCGCGCCTGCACGAGAAGCTTGTCAACGAACTTAATTGGGCCACGGTTGGTTCTGCATGTCGATGTGGATGCGCTTTGAAGACGCGGACAGAGAAATTGACAGCGCACACTTGTGTTTTCTCTTTCCGCGTCTTCAAAGCGCACCCACATATATGCAGGAGAAGAGTTGCCCGATTCATAGTGAAGTTGTTCAATTCACCTTTTCTACTAGAACTGAAAACCTTCCTCTTCTCAAACCCCGAACATCTTTGTGTTTTCGTCTAGACACACAACCTCAAAATAAAACGCTTATCTTTGCGCCTGTGTAACGCCGGGTTCTTTATAAAGATCATTGGCGTTCGGAATTGCTCGCGATCCGAAGTATTCGCGTGACCGATAAAATATATAATGTACTGGTTATGTGATAACATCAACTGAAGCAATTGGTCACGCGAACTATTATGGTTTACTCACGAGTAAGCTATTCATGAATCAAACTGTCAAGTTGAACCCACCTAAGCCATGTTCACGCCAAAACATAAATGAGCTAGAATGCAGCAATATTAATTAGCGGCTGAAAGACAGGCGTTGAGTCATTTGCTCGCACAGATGAGTGCCCACTCGCCAGCGTCCCTTAAAAAAAAATTCAAATCCAACGACAACGAAACGTGGACACCACGACGTACACAGTACGGTGATTCATGTAGAGCATAGCTAATTTGTGTCCTATGTCGTTTCAAACAGTAGGCATCGTTATTATCATTCAAACTATACGAGAAACAACTTTGCGATAAATTTTCGGTGTTCGCTCTCACGTTTTGTTACCTATTTCAGGCGTCAGCACAAGTATCTGCCATGAGTGGGAAACGACAGCGACTGATGTGTTACCGGTAACCGGAACCTTCGACTAACCTAATATCTGAGTATCGTCTCTGCGCCATCAGTGTGCGCTGAGCTTTACATTGCCTTTAATGAAGTGGGAAGAACAAGCCTACACGCTCTTAACGGGAATCTAGTCTGCTCTCGTGATCAAAACGGAACGTTTTGGCTAGCATATAAAACTAGTTCAGGCTTGCAGACTGCATCCTGGCTTGACAAAGCTGTCCTCGAGTTGCGAGCGCTTCATCGGAATACTTTTATTTGCATAAGATATCAAAACACAAGCAACCGCGGCCAACAACAAAGGCTGAAACCACGCAAGAACAGGCTAAACTGGATATTTCCTGGAGTGGTTTTCTGATGAACGCACAATGTTGCCAGAGACCGGTAGGCTCTTTCGAAACCGTCTATATATCCTATTTTCATACCCTGGTACAAAAGAGGAACTCATTCAAGACACGCTTTAAAAAAAGCTTTGGAACAAACGGAACGACACCTTCACACTAAGTAAGGTAGAAAGGACCACCGCAACCTGATTTAGACAAGCCTTTTACGGACGCCGAGATCAGAGCAGCCATATTTAGTACCAGAGGAATACTGCAGTGGGTGCGGATAAAATCACCAATGGTATGATCAGGAATGGCGAAGCCATTGAAGCTCTCATTAAATACATGAACAAACATTGGCTCGCTAGAACTGTTCCAAAAATAGAAACATGCGATTGCAGTCATCTGCCTAAACCAGGCAAAAAACTTGCCGTTGAGAACATGAGACCCATCTCCCTCACGTCTTGCTTAGGAAAAATCTTTGAAAAACTGGTCAACACCAGGTTCCTCAATCATCTCGTGTACAACAACCTCATGTCCGACACCATGTATGGCTTTCGCTCACACCTTTCAACGCAAGATGTTCTACTACTTTTAAAAGAACAAGTATTATTGCACATTTGTAAGATTAGGGAAAATATCGTTATGGCAGTTGACATAAAGGGAGCCTTTGAAAACATCAGTCATAAAGCAATGCTTGAAGGTCTCGAGAAAGCTAACAGTGGAGAACGAATATTCGAATATGTCAAAAGTTTCATTAGTCACAGGATTGTAATAATCAAGCTTGAAGATTACGAATCTGACATTATTTGACCTCCAAACAAATTGGAACACCTCAAGGAAAGGTCATTTCAGTGGCACTTTTCAACGTAGCCATGACAGGTCTTGCAAGAAAATTCAATGATATTGCCAGTCTACAACATGCGATATATGCAGACATCATGGTATGGACAACCACAGGCAGCCTAGCGAAGAAACAAGATAGAAACAAACAGGATAGGAGCACCATAGAAGAGTGCGCAAAGATACGGGGTATTCAATGCTCAGCAGAAAAGTCTGAGCTCATTCGCTTCACGACGAAAACCGTAAGGAGGATTGACCCGAGTCTAAAGTTGGAAGTCAGTCTCGAAGGAACTATCATTCCTTACCTTACGAATCCTAGGTGTGGCTACAAGCTAACTATATATGTCTGCACACACTAGATCATCTCAAAACATTGGCAGAGCAGGTCTCACGCATGACCTCGCGTATAGCCAACAACCGTAAAGACATGAGAGAACAAAAGATGCCCTAAGACTGGTCAAAAGCCTCGTCATCAGTCGTGTTACATACTTGCTTCCATATCACATTATGAACTGACAAGAGAAAGAAAAAGCAAACCAAATAAAAAGAATGTCCTACAAGACAGATTACCGCTGAATACTTCAAATGACAAGCTACTGGCGCTTGGTCTTCATAACACAATTGAAGAATTATCCAAGGCCCAGATACTAGCGCAAGAAAATCGCCTTCTCCAGACCCCAACTGGCATAGCAGTCCTAACAAAATTAGGGTGCGATACATTGATACAAAAACACTAAGAAACTAAAGCGAACTTAGAGAATGGTACACTGTATTGCATATACCAAGCAACGTGGATCCTACTCTGCATGATGGAAGAAGAAAGATAAGGGCTGACCACATTGACCAAATCACAAGATATATGAACATGGCCTGATTCAATGACGCCGTGCCTTATCAGACTGATGCGAAGAAAGCTGTGTGTGTAGCCGCAGACCGTAGAGGGAAAATGACAGCCTGCACTTCAATAGATCGGGCTTCGACAACACAAGCAAAACAGGTCGCCATAGCACTCGCAATAAAAGAAGGATGGAGGACGCAAAACACTCCATTAACAATTATTACAGATTTGCAGAAAGCTTGCCGAAACTATCTGAGGGGCAAAATCGGAGCACAGGCGCTCGGGATATTGGTTGGAACAGGATAGGACCCCACAGTAAAATACAAACAGACTGTGACTTGGGCACCGGGGCATGAGGGAACCTGCATGTGAATGAGGCGGCTTGATACCTTACAAATAACCGAGCCGCTCCAGGCTCTGCAATAGAGGAACCTACACCCCTGGACCCTCGTTTCGCAATGATTGTTAAGTACTACAGGGAAAATAGGCAGCTCTATTCATGTCCACATAGAAAGCTCAGTGCTGCGAAAGTGACAGTGCTAAGATTACAGACAAACACTTACCTAAATATGCACACTTTCCATCCTATCTTCCCCACGACATGGGGTAGATTGGGTGAAAAGTGAGCATGCCCGTGGTGTCGGGTGAAAAGTGTGCAGAGCACGATGAAGAACACGACACCAATGGCACATGCGACGAATGAGAGACGCTACTGCATAGCCCTGCTCTGGTGGATCAGCTGCTACTGATCCACAGAGCTGAACGGATGGCTCGTGCCAGTGGAGCCCTGGAATAGGGGCACGTCCTCTTTGGACAAACTACTATGCCCTTCACCCTGTATATTCCTCAGAATACTGGAGTTATAGCCTGTCTGGTTTATGCATATAATAAAGTTTTGTATTACTACTACTACTACTACTACTACTACTACTACTAGTCATTTGAAGAGAGAAGGCCATGCCTCACTTCTTTATTTTCAACAGGTGACCATAAGAGTATGCGTGTCAGAAACAGTGAGAATCAAAGGAACATATTTTATGGCATTCGTTGCGATAAAGTAAAGCTTCTCAGCTATCCTACAAGATGCTCCCCTCTGCCCCCTCTCACTGCCCACGCCTATGCACTTGACCGTTAGTACATAGTGAAGGAGATCCAACTACAAGGTCGTTTTGCCAAGGCTGGCAACACAGACCTCTTGCATTATTAAATTAAGGTTATAGTTCACTACAATTAAGATACAGTCAGCGGTATTAAGGTACAAAGGCTGCGAGAGGTTTCCTGAAGGTGTGGGCTATGTGTGCATAAATTTTGAACTGCACACCTGGCAACGAAGTGCATCTAGGGCTTGTATATTGCGTATTGCGAGGTCGTTTTTTGGACAGCGAGCTTGTTTCATGACCCAAGTGACGTGTTTTTTTTTGTAAAAATGTCCTGTGGTCTGGTTTGTGGGCTTCTATTTGGTGGGCTTTCAGTAAACCCATTGTTCACTGGAACCCTTTGTTTGGAACAAAGGCTTCCAGTGCTGAAGCAAAGCAGTGGTGGCTGAGAGCTTCAGCCTCCAATAAGAGTGCGGTTTTCACATAGGTGTAGAACTTTTACTTTTTTAGGTAAGGGGCAGGGTCTTGGCATGCTCTTATCTCTCTCTCTTCTGCCATACTCTCAACTGCTTATCACAATCAGCTCTATAGGGAGCTATGCAGAACAACTCCACCAAATAGGACACTTCACCAAATAAGGTATTTGTGTCCTAGACATATGGCTCGACCCACCAAAGGGGATCCACCATGAATCGTGTGGCAGTACAACTTTGGAAAAGAAAATGCTAAAATGTTATGTTTAGATATATTTATAGACCAGTGCTTATCTTGGTTCTTTTATTGCATGTTAACTCCCTTCTCCTTTTCTTCCTGCAGGCGCCCATAAGCTGGGTACTTGCCTGTGTTCTCCTTGCTTCTCTACTCCAGCCTCTGATATAAGGCATGTCACATTATTTATTGTTTTTGTGAATGTGTGTGCTGTTGAGTTATGATACTGTACAGGTGTTTAAGTGAGAATTTTCAAATGTGAATTTTATGGGCAATTTTTTAGGGCTTCACTCCCTCCATTATTATAATGCACTCTACATGGGCCGCTTGTAATCAATATCAAGTGCTGTTACTTTTTCTGTTTTTAACTATTGCTATTTCTTCATTGCATAAAACAAAAAATGTAGGGCCGTTAAAGAGCAATGAATTAACAAAACAAGGGGATACAAAGTGCGACTGTACTGCCACACAAGTTAAACCCAGATATGTTGAATTCAAAGGGGGAACATAATGACTTCACATATATCAATAAATCGAAATGAAGCAGATGCCCATCTGAATCGGCAAAAGCATGTGGAAGTTTGTCTTCCTATGACAAATAGCAGCAGGGACTTAGGTTCACTGTGCAGGCGTACTATTTATCTATGCAACAGGCATTTTTCACCTCATCATGCAATCTGGTCATGCTAAGCCACAGCAAATCCATCATCATGGAATTAAACTGAAATTATTGATGCACGAACCATTCACACCCTGGGACAGGCACATTGCTGTTTTCCCTACTGTGCTTGCACTGCCCTTCATTTTCAGTGTTGTGTTCAACAAGGCCTTCCAAAATCGCACCAACTAGTGGGCATGACTATTTTCGTTGATACGAGAGATGTGCCAGTTGGGACATGTGTAGCTGCAAGTGCACAACATGGCGCAGTGTCCGATATGTTGAATGGGTTGAATGGGGAGTTGGGGAGTGTTGAATGGGGAGTTGCATATATGGTGAGAACGGCACCATGCCTTTGCATGGGATTTCAAGGGGTATGCTAGCGATTCACATGTTCACATAGTGAATATTGACTTTATAAATGTTAATTTCAACTGTATTATACGGAATGATGACTGCAAAGCAGTGAAGAAAATTAGACTAGTCACAAGAAAGTTTTCTTTATTGGTGCAAGCACCATGGAACAAAATCAAGCAGCAGCTACATCACAAAGTAATTTTCTATATGTCTTACCGTGTAATATTAATTTTTAAAATTTTAGTCTTTTTTACAGTCGTTACCTTTTTCTCCGTCACACCTTCAGTGGTATAGATTCAGTCAAAACATACCCTATTTGATATAGACTTGACTATAATAGCATCACGTATTTACAGTCATTGTTCACATGGCGATAGTGAGTCAATGTAAGGTGGAGTACTTTCCACCCGACTTTGCTGCACGTCTTTGGTGCCTGCAGACTTGCTAGAATCAAAGCGGCACTCAGTGAAACCGACTGAAAGCTTTGTAGTGACCGTCTTGATTGAAAGGCAGTCTTTTGGAGCCAGTGTTTTGCGCATGCGACCAGCTGTGGTTGCTGCGCCTAGATGTAAAAAAACAAAAAAAAACACAGTTTGAGTGAGGCTTTAATCTGAAGGTAAGTACATCTTTCTGATGTGAGAAAGAGATTCATGCTTAAAAAACAACACAGAAGTTGGCTGGTCATCACCGTCGAGCACCTAGTCTAGCACACGTACCCAAGGTGAATTATTTGAACCCATTTTAATGAAGATGAAACAAACACAGTTAAACACCTGATTGTGCCTAGACTAGTGTCCAATGTTTGGCCTTCTATTCATGTTTGTTTTACTGCACAGCATTTGCTTTGAAAGGCTCTATGCAGCAATGAAGTATAACACACAGCAAATGTGCACGCAAGCTTAACCAGCCAACTAAACTGTTTGGCTAAGCCAAGCATCTTGAACAACAATATTCCGCTTTCTCCAACATCCCACCCAAAGATTGGCCTCCCCTCCGCTAAATTATAGCGTAGTGCCGCTCCTTAAACTGAAAACGCTGTACCCCTCGGTAGTTGCAGCTAACTGTCAATCAAGTGCAGTGGCCTCTTCTGTCAGAAGGCAACTGCCATCAACTTTCTCAACTGCAGATAAAGTAAAGAAATGTTCTAAAGAAGTGGGCTGAAAAAAAAAAAAAACTCGTGCAGTAGCACTAGTACATACACGACACAGTAAGAAGGATTTCACAAAAAGTGTTCAAATAGTTAAGAATTCCAATTAATATTTTGTAGATAATATATATTGCATAGAACCTTTTTGTTTTTATTTCTACAAATATCTATATAGTGAAACTCTGATCATTTGATGTTACACTAAGCTTTCCCATCTGGTAGCTCGCCTAACCATTGTAACAAATTTTAATTCTTGAAATATATTACAATTGCAAGCACTTGTATTAACACAAGCTGCTCTGAATACGACAACTAAGCTATTGATGGCATTTTCATATTTTCATTCAGTGTTTGTCATATAAATATACGAGTGAAATTACTTGACTATCATGTTTATGAATATATACAATAATAGTGTTGTATAGTTATAGCTTCTAAAGAGTGATCATTATTTATATGTATGAATCCTTCGCCATCAGCAAAACTCTGTGCAAGGAGTTAAAAGCAAAAAAATTGATGACACAAATGCTACCAACAAACATACCAATTTAGATCATTCTGCAGTTGCAAGTTACAAATTCGGGTTTCCTGCACCTATTGGGAGTGTACCATGCGATGACTACACTCCATTTTACTACAATGTGGCCACTTGAAATACTTCTTCAAAGACTATAGTCGGCATTCTTTCAAGCCATAAGAATTCTTTCTTGACTCGTGAGCAATAAACTGCAGAGTTCTCAGGGTGCACGTACCACACCGGCAGTGGATGTTGAATGCATCAATGATGATAGTAATAAACATGACCCTGTAACAATTTCATTCTCCCGTAAGAACATAATTGAGTGATTACTGTTGTGATAAAAAACTACGCCTTACTTGTTGGTTTCCCCAGCATACAGCCAAGAGTGACGGCTGTCGAAAGTGAGAGGCTCAGCCCCCAACTTCTCTCAGTGGGGGGCTCGCGATCCCCTTGCTTCCCCCTCCCCCGGCTGATACGCCTATGCCTCATAATGTACTCGATTCCACTGCTTTCTTTGTCGCCACTTTGCAAACTGCTGTCAACGCTCCTAGTTACCATAAGCGAGGCTGATCAGGTTTATCAGAGTCTAGAGCGGAAACCTTCTTTTGGCGCTTCCAGTATGGCAAAGATAAAATATTTAAAAAGATTCGTAACAATCATCGGCTCACAGCAGCTTCTACAGAGCAGTGATGATGCTATACATTTTTGACGAAAAAAAAAACACTTTTCTTGAAGCACAAAATGCTCTGGCTGGTCTATAAAACGATTTCTCGTTCCCATTCATAACAAAGCAGGCTACAGCACAAGACGATTTTGTGCCTTGTACTGTAGCCTGCTCTGCAATGCTACAGCACAAGATGCGAAAGCGTCGCATAGGTGGCCCGCACCGCAAAGAGCCTCCAGGAAAAATCGTCACAACAGAAAAGTTGGATGAATTTCACTATATTATTTTCTGGCAACATTTTCATTCGCTCATAACAATATGTGTGAGTGATTAGTGTGGTTAGTTTCCGCGTTGGTTTCCCCAGTGTGCAACCGGCAGTGAAGACCATCGAAAGTGGGGGGGGGGGGGGGCTGAGCCTCCTCACTTTTCTCAGTGGGGGGCTTGCGCTCCCCTTGCTACCCTGGCTGATACGCCTAAAGCGGAGGGCATATTCAGATGCGCGCAATCATGAGTTACGGCAGTAACTATAAAAACTATAACGATTCTCGTAAGACCATTTATTGTTAGCGCGCAGTGACGATTGCCAGTCAGAATAGCGCCGATCTGACAGGAACGCAGATCTCGTGCACAACAACAACCACAACGAACTTGTCGTCTTCTTCACTCCACAATTAGCGTCTTAACCGGTGGAAAAAGGCGGTCGAGTCAAATGGGTGGCTTCGTTCTTTCTGCGATTACTCCATGGCCATTTTGAAATTTCTGAAATGTGGCCAATCAGCGCGGAGCGTTAAAATCTGACTAATTCAGGGGGCGAAACGGAAATCGACGTACCAAACAGCACATCTATCATAACGTCTTCAACGACGACACTTTCACTCGCCGTTATGAACCGTTGATCTAGAAACTTCGTTTCGTGGAAGCGCTTTCCTCCCGCATGGCCGCTTATCAACGCTCGCTTATCCTCCTCCCCTGATGCGAGGTAAACTGTGTCCTCACTGAGGGCGCTTTCGATTGATATGTGGGGCTTAACGTCCCAAAACAACCCTGTGATTATTAGAGACGTCGTAGAGGAGGGTTCTGAAAATTTCGACCTCCTGGGATTGTTTAACGTGCATTCAAACCTGAGCACACGGGCCTGCAGCATTTTCGCCTCCATCGGAAATGCAGTCGCCGCAGCCGGGATTCAATCCTGCGACCTGCGGGTCAGCAGTCGAGTACCTTTAACACCTCCTTTTGTATACTAAACACAAGCCACATTCTTGTATTCGTATCAATAAAAAACCTAAAAAAAACCTCAGTCACTAGGCCACCGCGGCGGGGCCCAGTTCGTTGTTCGTTTTCGAAATGAATAGTAGATGCGCTGTTTGGTGCATCGGTTTGGTTTGGCCTGATAAATTAATCAGATTTCATCGCTCAGCGCTGATTAACGGTGGCCATTGTGCGTGTATGCACATATGGCGACTAGAGTTACTGCGTATGTTCTCTAGGTAGCATATACAGCAAGTCCAATGGCGACCACACTTACTTCTCGCTGTTTGTAACTCGACGAAAGCGTGACACACGCGTTTTATGATGTTACATTCCATAAATAGTATGCATATCGTAGACAACGTACCTGTGTTTAGTGGGGGTATGCAGTCAGCATAAATAGAAAATTGTTCATTAATAAAGATGCTTCCTTCATCAAGCCAAGTGCTTTGACTTTTTGCTTGCCCAACATTTGCTTTCAAATTCTTGCATGTATATACCCATCTCTCTGCTGGCATCACCTAGGCGCTCAGCAACGCCTGTTCTCAACGACATGCTTTATTTATAAACACGGTTAAAAAGAATAAGTGAAGCTCCTAAGTATTATGCTAATAAAGTTATTTCAATCAATCCTAAACAATACTATTTCAATTAATTTCGTTTTTAGTCGTAGCTAATGGTTGTAAGTGAGCAGCAAATGTGTGCAGCCAATTCAATCGACACAAGTTATTATTTATATGCTTAAAAAAAGGACATTTTTACGGGTATTCCCTCACAAGCTAATCAAACAGCGACATCATTTAAGCCGGACCGTTAACGCGCTGCCATGAAAAGAACATAACACAAGTGAAACAAATTTTGGTATAGGTACAGTAGTGCAGGCTAACAGCGCTTGACATAGCAATCTCTGCGGACCACTGTCGACGTCAAAATGAAGTTTCTTCGAAGATGTTCTGTCACGTACGCCCCCGCACACGACAATACGCGTAAATCACTGCGAGCTATATTAAAAAAAAATGATTTTTTACTTGGCACACGGCTGAAGCAGAAACTATTCACTGGCTGTGGCAGCAGCGTGGTTACAAAAAATAATGCTCAAGCATTAAAGGGAAGACTCCGCAGTGGCGCACTTTCAGGAACACCGGGGACATTGCTCGGTCAGGCTTGAACGTTGGTATAGAAGTGGCTGAGGAATGACCTTGCTTTAGCACTCTCTTCTGCGGCACGTTAGTCGCGATCGTAGCTTTTGCGCCCCCACGGTCTACCTCCAACACAATTTTGAGTCGTGGACCAGCTGTTCCGACTCCGCCTGCAAGGTGAAAACAAGAACAAACGTACATTCACCGTGTATTCTTAACGCTAATGGGATGGGCTTTCCCAGCACAACGTGTAACCATGTAACACAAGTCATGTTTTTATTGCCTGGGCATGGCCAGGCAGAGGGGGAGGGGGAGGAGGAGGAAAGAACTTTATTCAGAGTCCAGCGAGTAGATGGGGTGGGCGAATGACTCCGCCTAGGTTACAACCAGGAGTCCTTGGATCCTGGTGGCTTCCTCGGCCCGATGGACGGTCCACATTTGGTCTTCGAGAACGGGGCTGAGCATTGCGGCTTCCCAGCGCACACGCGAAGGCTATCACCAGAGGCCGCATACTCGTTATGGGCACTAATCCCTCTACATTCCCATAAGATATTCTCCAGAGTGGCTCTGTAGTCGCAACACTTTCACCTGTCCGTTTTGTAAATATCAAGATATATAATCTGCGAGAGTTCAGGATTCGGATACGTCCTAGTTTATAATTGCCGCCATTCGACAGACTGTCTTTTTGTTAATTTTGGGTGAGGGGGCGGGAATATGCCCCTCTGTAATCTGTAATGTTTTGTAATGTCAGTGAACGCAGCAGACTCTTTCCCAACCCTACCGCCTTTATATGAAAGCCAGTAGCCAGATCCAAGTGCGCAGTCGTTTGCGTCCCATTTCGAAGAAGCTTGGCTCCTCGGCTGTATTCGTAAACTGAACAACTGCTAGTTTTGCCTGCAGCTTTTGTAGCAAGCGCGACTCCGCATGCATCAACAGGACAAGCAACAATCTCTCCCTTTTTCGAACTAAACAAGACCATTTCCACGATGCACTCCTGATGATCTGGTTTCAAAATGAGATCTGCCTGTGTTATTTGAAGGTAGCAACCCCGCAAGTACAGTACAACTCGTTGCAATGCCGATGGCAAGAACGAGAAGAGCCTTGAGCTTACGGAGTTGTGTATGGCTGGTAGTAGCCCGTGAAGACCACGTCCAGTTCGCAGCTCTCTTCATCAATCAGGAGGCAGCAGGCCTCGCGACCGGATTTGGTGGCTCCATAGACCTCAACTTTGCCAACTTTCCTTGAGGCTTCTTCGGCTGTTGGCAAAGCCCAGGAGCGCAGCTTTGTCGCCAGCAAAGTCCACGGGACGCCGACAGCTCGGTAGAAGCTGTAGTCGGTGCCCTCCACTGAACCCAGAGGCAAGATGGTGATTCTTGATGGATGCGTGCCTTAAAAAAAAACGGCGCCAACAACACTCGGTTATCGCCTGAACGAGGATAACATTTTAGGGTGCTTCAAAACACGGATATACTGTGCTGGGATTCTCGAAGCAAGCACTGTACAAGGGGTGATGCAGGAACTAATGTAATGGCCAAGAATTGTAGACAAACGCTAAACTACGAAATTAAGGAAGCAATTACAACATGGGCAACAGAGGAAACCTCCAATAACCACAAGCAAGACGAGACGTCTTTGTTGCACCTCTGATCGCACCATCAAATGCAATCAGTTTGTCAAATCAAGTAAGTTTATGCAACGCCTTTTTCAACACACGACCGACGTGGAGTATCGTGGACAAAAAGGCATCAGGGCTTGACGTGGTACGTGACCCCGCCTCGCAGGCAGCAACAAAAAATGCGCGTGCGCACGCACGCACGCACATACACACACGCACGCACACGCACACACACACACACACTAGGATATTAACATTAATAGCAGTGAAAGTACTATTTAGGATAACTATAAGGATATGTTAGAAAAAGTGAACTACATGACACACATAATGAATAGTTTTCTCAGCTACAGTTAGTCACCATCACTAGTACATTGCAGAGAACTCAAGAATACCTAGTCACAATTACACTTGGCGTAGGAATCACTCAACCGAAATAAGAGGTCTTCCACAGTCAGTATTATGCAAGCAAGCGAAGCCTCGCGTGCGCGCATCTGATATTTTCTAATTATCGTATTTCGCAAAGCTCCCTTAACTCTTCCCTTTCTACCTGCCAGAAATTCGACTTGACCTTCACCCACATATATGGCAGCGCAGCACTTTGGTTGCTGCAGGCAACAACGGTGGTCGTGCACGAAACAATGAAACGCAACAACGAAAGGTAACAGTGAAATGCGTCAAGTGCGATGACAAGCGGCCTCGATAAAAGGTCGGACTTCCATATCAGAAACGGCTGATGGCCGACAAGCATACTGCAGAGCGGGCGGCAGTAATTGCAATAACGGCACGTAAAAATAGGCATGTGACCGGCCCACCTTCGGAGAGCTATTTGTGTGCATTTGCATGTCTGTACACTCGTCGGTGCCATCATTATTGCGAGTTATGCCATCGCTGCCACAGTGACACAAGTGCAGGACTCGTAGATGCTTCGCTGTATATATATATGCCTGTTATATACACATACCTGCCAATTCCTCCGATTTTCCCGTAAGGCAATAGAATTTCGAACAATCGCCCGAGTTTGTATCAACACAACAATGAATCTTCCTAATCTTAACGCGAAAAACAAAAAAAATGCCGCGCATCTGCATCATCATCATCATCATCATCATCATCAGCCTGACTACGTCCACTGCAGAACAAAGGCCTCCCCCATGTTCCGCCAGTTAACCCGGTCCTGTGCTTGCTGCTGCCAATTTATACCCTAAAGCTTTTTAATCTCATCAACCCACCTAACCTCCTGTCTCCCCCTAACCCGCTTGGCTTCTCTGGGAATCCAGTTAAGTTACCCTTAACGACCAGCGGTTATCCTGTCTACGCGCTACATGCCCGGCGCATGTCCATTTCTTCTTCTTGATTTCAGGTATGATATCCTTAACCCCCGTTTGTTTCCTAATCCAATCTGCTCTCTTCTTGTCTCTTAAGGTTACACCTACCATTTTTCTTTCCATTGCTCGCTGTGTTGTCCTCAATTTAAGCTGAACCCTCTTTGTAAGTCTCCAGGTTTCTGCTCTGTAGCTAAGTACCGGCAAGATAAAGCTATTATACACCTTCCTCTTAAGGAATAGTGGCAATCTACCGGTCATAATTTGAGTGTGCTTGCCAAATGTGCTCAACCCCATTCTTATTCTTCTAGTTACTTCAATCTCGTGGTTCGGCTCCACGGTTATTACCTGCCCTAAGTAGACATAGTTCTTTACAACTTGAAGTGCACTATTACCTATCTCAAAGCGCTGCTCTTTTCCGAGGTTGTTGTGCCTTACTTTCGTTTTCTGCAGATTCATTTTAAGACCCACCTTTATGCTCTCCTTGTCGAACTCCGTAATCATTAGTTGCAATTCGTCCCCTGAGTTACTCAGCAATGCAATGTGATCAGCGAGGACATAAGGTAATCTCCATTAAATCTTATCCCTAACTGTTCCCATTCTAGGCTTCTGAAAACCTCCTGTAAGCACGCGGTAAATAGCATTGGGGAGATTGTGTCCCCCTGCCCTACACTCTTCTTGATTGGTATTCTGTTGCTTTCTTTATGAAGCACTATGGTAGCAGTTGATCCACTGTAGATTTCTTCCAGGATGGTTATATATACTTCATCGACGCCCTGATTCCGCAGTGTCTGCATTACGGCTGATATTTCTACTGAATCAAACGCCTTCTCGTAATCTTTGAAGGCTATGTATAGTGGTTGGTTATATTCTGAGCATTTCTCTATTCCTGATTGACAGTAAGGATGTAGGCGATTGTTGAGTAGCCTGTTCGAATTCCTGCTTGTTCCTTTGGCATGCATGCTTCCCTGCAAATGTCGTCAAAAGACGATGCCGGCCGTATTTTTTTTGTGCATGGCGTCGTATTTTCAGTGCGGCGGAAAGATTTTCACCAGTGTTTTATGAAGGAAGTGTATCTTTAAGGGTTTGTTTTTCTTTGTTAGACACAGTATTAATGAGAACTTATAGGCAATGACTGTCTTTTACAATGACCGTCTTCGTTGGTTCTTATTAATAATGTGTCTAACTAGAAACTTTAGAAATATGTATCTTTATTTATGTATTACTATATTACTTGCGTATTTTATACTTATACTTGCATATTGTTGTGCCTCCGATATGCGTAATATTTGCTTTTTCGTCGACAATGTTCACAAGTAAGAATGCAAGATGGCTGGGTGTTCAGGAAGTGCTTAAACTTTGGCAGAGGGGCTGAATCGTGTGACAGACAGACAGGTCAAAATTTTTGCCTTTTTGTATCTCAAGAAAGACTATGGGCTTTCATAACCAGAGAGAGTTGTTTTGAAATCATCTGGCCTTGTTTATTGCATTCAGACGGCTTCTTGAGTCACTTTCGCCGCAGTACATCAGTGTCATGCAAAAAGGCATACTAAGATTGGCAAGAGGCTTTACTAATCTCTACAACACTACCAAATATGTATATCATAATGGGGAATATGCATTCCTACCTCGTATTCACATCAAGTTACTTATTATTGCAAGAGCAAATATATGGACACTCTCAGCTCTTTCTTTTTGTTGTCGCCGTCAAGTCCCAAATAGGTATATGTATCCATATATTTCTAAATGCTTCAAAGAAAAAAAATTACCGCGACCTCTCCGAAGAGAATCTGGAGGAAATTCGAATGCATTTCTTGCGTCGAGAGTAGACGGCGTAGTAATTTCAATGACGTAAATCAAACACAAGATGAGGATTTGAATCGTAACCATTTATTTACACATTCATCAGCCAGCAAACGTCTGTAGTGAGGCGCGCGCTTCACTGCATTTATATATACGTACGAGCGGACGGGCGGGAGAGTGGGGCACGTGGAGGAGAGAAAGCAAACGGCAAGAGAAGGAGTGGCGAAGCACTGCACCTACCCTCTCATACACTGCCTCCGCACACGCGGGAGCTCCGCTACACTGTAGTAGAGAGATCTGTAGCTCCGGCAAGCACCCGCGATGCGAGTGCCCTCACACGCCAGAGCACGCTCCTCCTCTCCACTCACTCTCCGCTACTCTGCCCGCACCACCTGCTTCGGTAGGTAGGGGCGAGGTTAAGCACGCACACCCGCGCCTGTTGCTATGGGAGAGAGAGTGAGAGCAAAGAGAACACCTGCCAGCACGCGGACGCAGCGGGACGCCTGACATAGCCCGACTAAGAAATTCATTCGCTTTTAAAATAATCCAGAGAACTGTTTCCAACGCGAGAAATAGAGCGAGGGGTTTGTCGTTCCGCAGCGTGCGGCGTTAACCGCTCAGCTACAAAACGCACGTTCTTAAACGTTCCAACGGCGAGCTATTTATATACACCACTCATTTCTGGTCGTGACGGTCTCGAGGGAAATAGCGTGTTCCAGCATTTACCAGCGAGATGGGGAGACGGCGCTAAGGGCACGCGCGGTGTAGACGCCCAAGCGCGTGTGCGCTTATCTCGCGTTGGAGCAGAATTGTACGCTTTGGGCTTTCACCGGAACGATTGCGTTGTAGTTACCTGACGCGCAAAGGCCACTTCGCTCGCCGCAGTCTCTCCATTTGTGGAAAAAAGAGCACGCTTTCCAAACACAGTGAAATAACAACTGTGACAATGTTCGCGCTCATCCTGTGTGTGTTCTTTTTGTGCGTTCTTTAGTATTGAGCAGCACGCTGCACGTTTCGATCTGGTTGCCGTTTTTTGCGTGGCACTCCAAGTTTTTAACGCGATAGTGTTAGAGAGCTCGTGTCGAAGAAGTTTTGTCACCGGCGTCGGCACCGTTAGTTGTGAGCGAAAAATTGTCTGTGAGCGAAAAATCACGAAAAAAGCAAATAAAATGAAGAATTGTATATTCGGTCTCCTCGAGGATCGAACCCGGGCCGTTCGCGTGGCAAGCAGATGTTATATAACAAAGCCACGATGTTTTTTTTATTGCACAAAGCCACAATGTTACTTGCAACTGCTTCGGGAAAAAAACACTGCATAAGTGCCATGTAGTGGAAGGAGTTTCCTCAACGCATTTTGTTGGACAGGTGTCGCGACGAAAACAAGCCCATTCGGCGATTGTAGGCGCATTCGGAAGGCCATCAATCTAAGTCAAAAAAAGGCCTGGATAGTGCGGCCATCGCTGCTAAAAACACATGGAAACTTTCAAACAGCTATTAAAATGGACAACTATGTCCATCTGGCGGAAAATATATCACCCCTTTCCAGAGGCGTTGATCAAGCAGACAGCAAACATTAGGTAATGTGCTGCCATATGTAGGGTATTGCGAGACTCTTTATGGCCTCTAAGATAGTGAGCGCACGGCGTATTATCCACGAGACATAGAGTTCCATACAATATTACCTAGAGAGGAATCTGGTGTTGCAATCGTGTACCCTCATGGGAAATATGGGGAGTACAGGCTTCGGATTGGATCGCACTAGCCAGTGAACTATCTACGGATCTTTTCCTACAGTTTCAGTTTCGTTTTTCGCGTAAAGTGGGTAGTGGGGTGGGTGCAAAAGGACTTAAGCTGCGCCTTTGTTGTTCAAAGAAGCTCAAAACTGCTAGGCCTCTCAATTAACTGCAACGCTGGAGCCGTATAAGTTGTGTTTGACAGTTTAAGCGAAGTGTCGTCCACTCACTGCTCCGCATAGATGTAGCGTTCCATGCCAGTGCAGGATATTACATCGAGTTCACGTTTGTTGTTAGTGCGTCTTGCCAAAACTCGCTCAAATCAGCTGCAAAACGATGGCGACGCGAAGTAGACGCACCGCCATGCTCTTCTGACTCGACTTCACAAGAAAACGAGAGGTGCGTTGGGGGCAGACCACTTGAACAGACGCACCTGGCATCGCAGCAGACGAAACGTTAAGCGTTCCTCACTTAATTCTGCGCTGTTATTTTGATAAATAGATATTGCGTACTTTCGAGAGCAAAACAGGAATATTTGTTTTGAAAGGTTGTAAAGAATATTTCATTACATCTTGATGCCAAATCTTGAACGCAATGACAGGGCAATGCAAACACTGGTGGTTAAATTTCTCCAGGTCTCACTTCTACCACCTAGTTACAAAAAACCTTTTCCAATTAAGTTTGCGTACAAAAAAATTAAGCAAGTTTCAATTAGCCATAACTTAGCGCCAGATTCCTCTCTAGGTGTTATTGTATGAAACTCTATGCCCCGAGAAGTTGGAGTCCGGGCCGCTGGCTGGCGGATGTCGTCACGTCACGGACTCCTCGACGCGAGCCGCGGCGCGCCTACTTAATGATGCGCTTGCTTCGTGCGCTGTTTGAATCTTTGCGTTTCATTTTTGCTTGTCTCGAGCTGCAGGTGAATGAAAACACAGATTCAGTTAGGTTTCAGGTAAAACAATAAAAAGTTTACTTTTGCTACAGCACAATCACGCGCTGGGTCGTATACAATGTGAGATGAGTGAGAAGGTCTGTGTCGCACTGCTAATCCCGATGATGCATTCTCTTTGTGGCGACAACAGCCGCATTCTGACGGGTGTGAAAATCAAGAACCTGCTTCTGTTTGGATTCAACAAACTCATTGATGCATAACCGTGTTATTTTGAGAGGGAATTAAGACACCATATTCAAATTATAAGGTTGAGATGAGCATGGTTGAATCGTTTACGGGATATCAGGGCTTCTCCTTTTCTAGAATAACTTTTACTGGAGGAATCCATGTATCTACGGACAGCGCTTTCACAAGTTATCAAGCTCCGCGCTCGCGTGCAGCATCGAGTATCGCAACATATACCGGAAGGCACTCACCATAGAATACCACCGCCGCTGTTGTGTGTTTTTCTCTTGTACTTGTTCACTCAACGCATTGTTTAGTTTCATCTTTTTTTGCAATAATTTGGAAGCTTAATCGACCAAAAAATTGAGGTTAGATACAGTTCAGATTAGGTGTGGAAATTCCTATTGCGGTCAGATTCTGTCTTCGTGCAGAATCATAGCAATGGTGCGCTCCAAACTACTAGTTTAGATAGCCAACTCATATGTTAAATTTCATTGCAGTTGATTATTTGTTGGTGGACATGACGTGCGAGAGCAGTCGTCGCCTCATCGAAGCTAAGGTTGTTTAGTTATAACATGGGTCAAGAAGCCTAAAGCTTGAAATTTTTTTCGGGGTTGGGGGAGAACACCTACTCGAAATGGTCATTTTTTTTCTGCATGGGGAAAAACCTTTGGGGAGTAGGGAACAGGCTCTGTGCGCCATCCCCTGGTTACGGCACTGCTCGTGCCAAGTATGTAAGTGCGCCATAAAATGAGTTCAATTCGACTTTCTGACGTTTGTGTTAATATCGTTGCTATCAGCGGTGCTCCCTCGTGAAGCTTCCATTACCGTTTGTGAAGCGGCGGTAGAACACTCCAGCATTTCACGCAAATCATGGTATAGGACTACAAAATCTCTGACGACTGCTGAGAAGAAACCTGTACATATATGATGCCAGTGACTGGAAATATCTCATTATTTCCAAAATCGTTGTGTGTGCAGCAGTATTATTTTGTTTGTTTGACGAATATGTTACGCGAGAGCTTATGACAGTCATATTCATCATGTCTCCTGCTAGAGAAAGCGCAGTTCTGTCAAATCATTTAGATCATTCGCAGATGCAGGCATAAATTGCATGGTAAAGCGCAATGTATTAGCGAATTGAAAACATCCCAATTTCATTTTTCATACTTCGGCAAAGGCATGTTTTAATCCCGGAGTCTATGCCTAGTTGTAATAACATTAGTATATAACGTGGTTGCTTGGGCGAGTTGGTACGACATGATTCACATAAAAAACAGCGCCAATAACGAGGGACAAGAGAAAGAAGGAGACAGACAGTAGAATTGACTTACAACAAGATTTATTTGCTAGAACCGTACAATATATACTTGGGCAGTATCTGACAAAAAAAGAGAAAAATACAAAACAAAGAAAACAGAAACCGCCTAACAACCACGTAGTCATCGCCACAACGCACCATGAACAACACGTGTGCTAACGTTCCGAAGGAAATCTATGCATTATTCCATGCATTGAAGGGGTGGTGTACTCTCTACCCCTGTCCTGCGGCAAGTCGTATGCATCGGCCAAACAGGCAGGTGTTTAAATGAGCGGCTGAAAGAGCACGCTCACAACGTCTCCTCTACAGTTTTGGGCCACCTCGGCATTCATTGCCGAGACTGCGGTTGTGTCCCTGATTTTCAGCTTTGTACCGTCATTAGGCGTCAGCGGGACCAGATGATACGTGAAATTTATGAGGCTGCAGAAATTGAAAGGCTGGGCAGTGCATGTGTCAGCAGGCCTTCGATTGCGCTACCACAAAAAGAAATAGATTTCCTTCGGAACGTTAGCACACGTGTTGTTCATGGTGCGTTGTGGCGATGACTACGTGGTTGTTAGGTGGATTCTGTTTTCTTTGTTTTGCATTTTTCTCTTTTTTTGTCAGATACTGCCCGAGTATATATTGTGCGTTTCTAGCAAATAAATCTTAATGTAAGTCAGTACCGCTGTCTGTCTCCTTCTTTCTCTTGTCCCTCGTTATTGGCGCTGTTTTTTATGTGAAACATTAGTAAGCTTTTTTAGGTAAACAAGCAAAAAATGAAGACAGAGAAGTAGGAAGACACAGGACAAGCGCTGACTTTCATCTGAAAAATTTAATGAAGAAACATCATATATATAGTTATTCGTGCATGCTCATGCATGTCGAGAAAACTAAACAAACTAAATAAACTAAAATAACTGCTGTACACACGAGGCATCTTGCCCTAACAACGTGATTGGCAATAATCTAAAAATTATAATTCTTTATCAAGGAGAGCGATTGATGGTTCACTAACGCAATTCTTGCCTGCCTCTTGTATTCTATAGGCTTCAAAAATTTCTCTTGTCAGCTGGTCGCGATGGCGGAAAAGAACCTTTGTTCTCGAAAAGTCTGGGGTGCATCCACCGTCCTGGCAGTGGCATATTTACCACTTAGCATATTTTCTTAGCACCCATTTTGTGGTGTACATGATAGAAACAACGAACGTCTTCTCTTGCATCGCCATGTTCACAATAAATCTTAAGTTCGGACAGTAGTCTGCCTATCCTAAGCTTAACTATGGAAACTTCTTACAGCTTTAAAAACTTTCACTAGTTGTGACACCTTGCACCTTGTATGTTGAGATATCGGCGTCACGCAATTGAAGAATAATCACCAATGTATCGCTAAAGAGCGCGTACACAAGGGGTGCTGAAAAAGGCGAAGAGCTCCGGCGGAGCAGGCGAGTCCGTGCCGTGACGTCACATCGCCACGACCACAGCGACGCCAGTGTTCGTTCTCAAGGCTAATATCTTAGAGGCCATGCGACTCTTGCTTTAGATAAAAAGTATGCACTCAGCGGTTGAAGGGCGCACCAGGGGTTGGATTTCGCTATCGCGTTCAACTCTTTAAGGCGAAGCTTAACGGTCCCCCAATTTTCGCTATGACGTTCATTGCTTCGCCCTTGCGGCGAAACTGCGACTTTTATTTTTACGGCGAAATTTGTATATGGCTAGTAGAAACAAAAAACTATTCGGTAACGGTGTCACAAGCGATCTCCACTGGCTGTACTATTACTTACATTGTTCTTAGTTAACCGCTCATTATAGTCCTCCATGTCCGTGATGATGCGAGGCACAATGTGGGGCATGTGAAAAAAACACTCGGGTTAACCCAAGCAAAACGTGTGTCTAACCTCATTATAAAGCACGAACATGTAACCAATAATTGCAAAAGGCTTCAGTGCAGCGTCGGGTTAAAACTACTGCTGAACACCGGGCCGCATGTTTGAACTTCCACTGGTTAATCAATTGTAGTGCTTGGGTGATGAATTTCATTGCTGTGGCTTATTATTACTGTGATATTACAGTGGCTTGCAAACCCTTAAGCATGCTTATGAGCAATGTCTTTTGTTTTACCCTAGTCCACGAAACATATGACATGCATAGACATCAAATCTAACCTAAAAAATATGGTCCATATATATCTATGCTGCCTTGGTATGATCCACGCCAAATGTTTGTCTGTAAATACTCATGTTCGAGATTCGTGCTCGTTATTATTAAACTTATTTGCTACGCTTGAAAGAAACGTCTTTTCTTCTGATATGGGTTGTTTGAGCCGTAATCACTTGCGCTTACTACATTGAAATGCGCTGTCTGTTTTATTATTATTTGCCAGCTACGAAGTTGCCCTGCGTATGAGGTGGCTCGCCGTTCATCTCGAGCTGCAGATTGCAGCTCCTGCTGGCTAAACATCCTCGTAACTCAGCTGCAAACCAATTCTATTCAATTCAATTACTTGTCCGACTCATTTCAAGGACACTCACTCTTGATATCAGTCTTGTCCGCAGCTAGGCGCAAGGCGTCTTCCCCGTCATCCCCGCCGCCTATTTCTGGGGCAGCGAACTTTGCAAGATCGACGATGCAGGAGACGTCCTCCCAATCGGAAGGGCTCAGGCTGAGGCACATGCGCTCAGCCAAATCATCCACCTCCTCGTGGCCGACTTTGTCCGCAGCGCTGCCGGAGTCGCCTTTCTTGAGGAGCGACGCCTGCTCCTCGGTGAGCTCCGCCATGGCGAACACGAAGCCACACGTCGCGGCATAGCCGAACACACGAACGGTGTCGTGCCTCCCGTAGGCTTTCTTAACCTGCATGCGTGTGTTGGTTGATTGGGATTCGTGGTCAGGTCTACACGGCTAAAACTTGCGAGTAAAACTTGGCAGCTAGCTCTAAAGGTGCAGGGCCGGACTAACACAGCTGCACTTGTGACCAATTTAGATTATCAACAAACTGTTAATTAGCATGGTCTTAATTAGCAAGGTCTTTTGTGTCTCTGTTCAGCCCGTTTTTCTCTCCCTCTCTTTGTCTGCATTCTGCAAAAAAAAAACTCTGCATCGCACAACATTCGTGTCAACCTCAATGGATGTGCTGGCCACAGGTCTTAATGTCCGCCAAATTAATGGAAGGCACAAAAAAAGTGTACTGTAACTGTCCTCACTTCCACAGTGTACGCCGTTAAAAGGCCCCTAAATCGCCTCCGATATTTTTTCAAACATTACAAGTAAACACGTGCATCGTGTGCAGAATGCCGTCGCGATCGATTCTGCACGTGCCAGAATTTCAAGAAAAAATCCCTCCTTTTCCTCAAGCATTTCGGACCTCCTCGTGACATCGAGAAGTTGAAGCTCTGACATGCAGCAAAAATATGCTGTGATTCGTCGAGACAGAGCCTAAGACTTCGGGTTAGTCTGCAACCAGTTGTCCGCACTGCTTTTTGTTCGTCGTGTTGCTCAGAGTCGATGGAGGGACGGAGTCGCGGCAACCGGAAAAAGACAGTTTTTCGAGCAGCGCGTCGGTGATGACATATGCCGCGCCAGATAGGGTGGGGTGCCCTGTGAGAGGGCAAAGTGGCATTGGAAGAAAATACCAAAGGAGGCTCACGAAGGAAAGAGCGAAAGAAATAATTGCCGCATTTTGATAATCAAGCATGTCTAACTCCGCTATTACGACAACGTTTCAAAAAATTATCACGGCTCCATGTTCGTTGTAAAGCGTGCACAACTTCCCAACCACAACAGAATTTTGGCCTTTGGGTGGTTTAGAGGCCCTTTAAAAGCAGGCTGTCTTTATCTATCGTCAGTTCTAAGATGAGAAAGAAGACGAAGACAACGCGTTCCAGCCGAGATATTGCGTTGCACGCAGCTTACTTTTCTGGTCATGCGAAACAGCTGAACGAAGAGCTTGAAGAAGGTCCGCTGTTAAAAAGGCGAGCTGCGCGCGCAGACATCGCTGTCTCTCTCACAGAGAATTGTCGTAAGTGCTCCATCCAATAGCACTTACTTATTTTCGTGACGTCAAGAAATTTTCAAACGCTTCAGACAGTTGTCTTGCTTAAAGAACCCCAGGAGGTCGAAATTTCTGGAGCCCTCCACTACGGCGTCTCTCATAATCATATTGTGGTTTTGGGACGTTAAACACCACATATCAATCATGTGTGGAGGGATCAAACAAACAGTGGACTCGCCAATAGGGTCATTCCGCACCACAGGCCCAGCCATATTGGCGACCATTTCAAATGTATTCGAGAAAAATCATGCTGACTTATCGCATCGAAAAGAGTGAATTGCTAGAGTATTTCGAAGAAAAAAATATGTATGTCGCATTGGAGCCTTCTACATTTTGCAAAATGTCATCTGAGCACTGATTGTCACAAAAATGATTCTGAAAGTATCGTTCCTCGTTTTAATACCAAATTGGGTTCACATACTAAGCCAAAGGGTTTATATAACACGTTCAAACCTCAACAATATTGCTGCAATTTTCTGCCCTGTACGCTGTTGAAAATCTCGCCAAGATATCTTATATTTGCATTTTCTTTATCATAGTATAATGCTATACAAGCTTGAGTAGTGAATAATTACTCTACGAAAGATACTTTTGCATTAAAAATATTTTCGGACTACTGAAGTTCCTAAAGTTTACATCTTGTGCTAATCTTTTTTTTTCATTTTTCGAGCATGCAAGAAAGTTTCACAATTTCAAGGTTTTGTATAGCATACATGGTTTTTGGTGTAACTAGTTCTCGCGGGAACAAATTAATGAATGAAAAAAAAAACTAGACAGCGAACATAGCAAAAAAATGTTTAGGAGTGAAAGGACCGACCATAGACCTTGTTCAAGTCGTACAGCCGCATGCGCTGTCGTACGTGCGATCATGATCACACAAACAAGGTTTTGCAAACATCCCAAAAAGAGTGCACCTTCTCGCTGCTGCAGTAGTTGCTTTCCGCTGTGGTTCTCCCGAACACACAAACCCTGGCCAGGCAGAAAGGGAACACGTTGCTGCTGGCGATGTCTTTTGGTGCCAGAGCAGCTGATCAAAAAAAAAAGACAGAAACAAAAAGAGCAGCCACATAGCAAGTAATTACATAAACAAACAACTAAATGTGCCACAAACGTAGTGCGCGTATACACTAGCTTGAACGTTTCCCTCCCTTCAAGGCACTGGCCTAACTATGTAGCAAGCTCGCACATTTACATTTGAATTGCAACCTTTAACTGTTGTCAAAGCTCCTTATATATATTATAATCCCCCCCCCTCCTACTGTATCTTTTTTACCATCGTACACTCGTTACACATGAAGAAAACGTTTCTGTTTCGAACACCACTCGTTCATACACACCGGTGAAGTTATCACTTGACTTATTATTACTTTTCTTCCTTTGTTTTTTATGCGAACACCCCGAAGTTTTGCGACAATATATGGTGTTCGCTATGATCGCTATGACGTTAGCGTTAATTATTATTTGAACGAATCCAACTTCTACTGAATTAACATGCATACTACCCGCCTCAATCGGCAGTGACTATAAGTTGACGGTAAATGATGGCCGATGTTCACAAGTACTGCCTAATGTCGGCAAACGATGACTAAATGACTGAAAGTATTGGCTAAGATGATGCCGTAAGCTAATACTGGCTAAAGGTAATCTTGGCTACAAATGTCTAAGTGACTGCTAGTGCTGACTACTCTCGGCTAATGATTAACTAACGACTTATGTAAGCTAGGTAACGTTGCCTAAAGTAGGTAATGCTGGTTGAGCAAGGGTGAATGAATACAAGTTTCAGCTATTATTGATTAGCTGCTGCTATAAAAACATTTCAGTCAAGATCTAACGACTAAGTTCCACATTTTTTTTTCTTTTTTTTTCACTTACGATCAGCCTCGTGCAACGCCTTCCTGAGCTGTCGGTAGCGATGCAGCAGCTTCGCCGCGTCTCTCGGTCTCGGCGCCCAACCCGTGGCGAACGGATGCACTTCTTCCCACTGCCTAACCCGCTGGGTGATGTAGGACTCGTCCAGGCCTTTGTTGTTCGTTGCCGTCAGTACCTGTGCAAGCCGAGGATATGCATGCCCCAGTTCGCACCTACTGTCCCAAAGCTGCTTTGCAAATATAGTGCTGCCCCTACACTCTGTTGCAGGGCGAGACAGGCAACGTATGCGCATGCGCACTAGCCACAGGGATACAGACTTGTTTCTGTTTGCTTTCAATAGTGTCCTTATTCATCCTTTACACTAGACCAACGAATAAGGTCATAATTAAAGAAATAGGGACAAATTATAGCAAAAGAAAATGCTGAATTGAAATAGTTCTATGCACTGGCGTTATGTAAAAGCTTTTGCTTCTCTTTGAAGGCGAGTTCCCGGGTGCCACCGTGGAATGACATTCTTTTTTATCAATTCTATTTATGTGGTCCCTGACGTTTAGCACGTACGTCATATGTTGTGGATATTAAACACCCGCTAGGCGCCAGCGGAGTCACCTATGCATGTGTCTTTTTGGTGCCCCGATAAATTTGTATTGTTGCAATAGGGGCAAATAGGCTTGTGTGCAAAACTGAATCATGGTAACGGTCTGTATATGACTGCCAACAAATTTTGCCTAGGACAGAATGAAACAAGACTAGACATTCTCAATGACAATGCACCCACACCAAAATGAAATGATGCAGTGCACAACGCAGTTTAGGTACTGTACATGTACCCCACGTAAACATTGACGTTGCGTGGTTCACTGCGTCGAATTGTGCATTTGTGTGCATTCATGAAAGAATCGGTATAATGTTTACCTTTGGATCCAAGACGAAATGAAGCGGCATGTCGACGAGAATGACGGTGTAGCCATATCTCGACGCCAGCACCAGGAACTTGGCGATCTCCCACACCCTGACGTTCGTGTTACGATTATTATGACGGGCGCGTCATTCTTCATAAAACCCTCAATTCTGAAAACATCAAAATAAAATAATATAAACTATAGCACCTGTTTACCAAACTTGCAAACACTCATGCAAGTAATATACGAACACCGTTTAGATAGCTAGCTATATATACACAAGAGCTATGACAACGTGCATGACTTTGAAATCAGCTGCGTTATTCGTATTGGAAATGTCTTTTTTAGTTCGAGAATGCACGCTCGTGGGCTGATTGACAAATATCATTGAGTCATTAACATACTGGCTTTCATGATTTAAAGTATCAGAGAAGCCAGCCGAGGTACGCCGTGAAATTGGGGGGGGGGGGGGGCTGCGTATTAATGTTTACGATTTGAACGAGTGCTATTGTGCGATCAAATTTGCGTTCCATTCCGAGCAGTCACACAAACACTATTACCACACTATTACCTGTCGTCGACATCGGCGACATCACCCATACCTTGCTCTATTAGAACCCGATCGTTTCCCACGAAAATCGGCTCTAATCATCAGTACCCAAGGGCGTCGATAAGCAGGGGTGTGCACAAGGACACCTGCTCTGGTTGGTCCCCCCCCCCCCCCGCCCTCGATGTAAAATACGACCTTGCACTTCCCAGACAAAAACCTGCCAAAGCCCATGGCAGCACCCAAACCGACGCTATGCCAGATGTCTCCCAACCAACGCTAGCAAACAACACGTGCGTGAGCAACACGAACATGCCGGTAAAGAACTTCAGGAGGGTTTCTTAAGCTTGTTGGTAATTCATCTGGATATGGGCTACTCAACACACAAAAAAAAACAGGTGTACAAGAAGGACACAAGGTTGCGCTTCGTCTGCCTAGCTGCATTCCTGTTTGTGTCCTTCTGTTGTTGTGCGCGAGTCTAAATTCAGCAGAAAAGAAGAGAGATGTTATGTCCGCCTTCCCACCTCTATGTAATTGAAAAAACTAAACCCCAACTCTCCTTCCAGTATCGCCGCATTTTTGCAACTAAATCTGCTGTCACTGACAAAACGTTATTGCTTCGTTGAATGCTTTTTGATAAATGAAATACTGCGCAGGCTAAAGCAATGCCTTCTAGGAGGCACCGGCTAAAGCTTCCTAGTTCTCTTTTCTAATCACACTTATTTTAAAACTCGCCCCGGCAACGACGCCTCGTCATTTAAATTATGATTTGATATGTGAGGTTTAACGTCCCAAAACCACCACATGTTTATGAGAAACCCCATAGTGGAGGGCTCCAAAAATTTTGACCAGCTGGGGTTCTTTAACGTGCACCCAAATCTGAGCACACGAGCCCACAGCATTTCTGCCTCCATCAAAAATGCAGCCGCTGCAGCCGGGATTGGATCCCGCAGCAGCCGGGATTGGACCTTGCGACCTGTGGGTCAGCCGTCGAGTACCTTAGCCACTACACCACCGCGACTGGGCGTCATTTAAATTGCGACTGCTTGTACACTTCGTATGCATTTGCGGTGGAACAGGCTACCCTCTCTCCATGCCCAAAAATTCATCGCTGACCGTTAGTTTTATTAAATGCGAAGCATTTCCTAGCGAACTTCGGCGAATTTGAGCGTCTCTATGTATCTATCTATGTATCCATCTGTCTGTCTGTCTGTCTGTCTGTCTGTCTGTCTGTCTGTCTGTCTGTCTGTCTGTCTGTCTGTCTGTCTGTCTGTCTGTCTGTCTGTCTGTCTGTCTGTCTGTCTGTCTGTCTGTCTGTCCATCCGCTTACAACTTTTAGCTTCCTGGCAGTTTCTATAATTCGATAATGGTATCGATACCAAACTTGGTATAGCATAACATGACCGCATGAAGAACATATTTGTTTAGTCATAACAAGAAAATCATGACATGTATGTCATGAATATCATGATTTGCATTTCATGGTCTTGCAGCTCTTGCGGTGGTTTCCATCACATGGCATGTTGTAAAACTTGGTATGACGTGATTGCATGGCGAACACAAGCAAATGACCCTAACATGAAAATCATGACATGCGTGTTATGTAACAACATGAGTACATGTCACGCTCATGATGCACTTGCGGCAATTTCGCTCGCGTAATATATACCAAAATTGGTATTACGGTACGTGAATGGAAGACGAAGGTATGTGACTGGTGCAAATATGATAAACATAGAATGAGTGTCATTGTCACACCAGTCCCGTTATTAGGGAGGCGATCGCCGGGCTAATTCCAAGAGGCGAAGTATCGGCCCCCCGAACCGCACCACGAAAGCGTGGACAATTTAGAAGTGGTCCTTATTGGCGCGCCAGCAGACGCCGGTTGTGGCCCAAAGAACAAGTCAGAGCCGAGAGTTGATAAACAAACAAAATTATATTCTCAATAATGGCAGATCAGAAAAACAATACACGAATATGCTCACTCCACAATAGCTGAGGACAATATGTCACCAATCAAACAACGTACTACACCGTACAATCAGCCACACACAAAACAACGGACACAGACAACAATACGCACTACGATGTTGTCGCATGCATTGAACAACCAAGACACTTAAAGACTAAAGAGATAGAAAACCTATTCAGTCCAAAGTCCTTGGAACAAAAGCCTGAATGATACTCTTCCGAGAATCACTCACTCAAAGTCCAGCGTTGTTGTCGTTCCGCTGCCCCCTGAAGTTTCTCTTCCAAGAAACCTCGCGTCTTCTAATGGCCACTCTCCAAGCTTCGAACTTCTTCGCCGGAAATACGTCGGCTTCCTACACGCAGCTGTTACCACGCGTCTTTGCTCGATAGCGGTAACACACGCTCTTGCCTGTAGCTCGAGCCTTCACCCCTCAAGTGGAAATCCTCTTCATCTCCGGCTTCGTCCCTACGGACCAAAACCTTCGCCGACTACACGGCGGAATCCCTACGCGCTCTGGCGCTCACTTCCGTCTCCTCCTGATCTCTCATCTCGGCTGCTCGGTTAAATATCTTGCGCGCGACATTCCAGACGGTTCTCGTCATTTCGTCGGCGCGATACGCAGCGAAGGCTGGGAAGAGGGCGAGACGGTTGGAATGCCCTCTGCGGCCAATGACTCAACTCGGTATGACCACGCCCCTTTCGTTCTAGAACTTTCGCGGGCTATCTCGGCCGCCGATGTGGGGTGAGGAGGTTCATCGGCGAAGCCACGCTTCCGAGAGGAGAGTCGTCGCGCGCCCGGGGAACCTTGGATGCTTGTTTTTCTCTTTTTTTTGCGTTGACCACGCCGCGTTTCTCCGGCGCGTTATCGCAAGAATTTGGCGGCGCGCCCGTTTTTAGCGCTCGTTCTGTGACAGTCATGTACCAACATGACTGCATGCTACGCTCATTATTTGCTCGCGGCCGTTTCATTAGCTTCACATGTACCAAACACAGTATTACGGGACAAGAATGGATGACGAAAATATTATACTGGTGCAAACTTGATAAACATGAGATGCGTATCATGTAACAACATGACTACATGCTACGCTTATGAAGCGCTTGCGGCCGTTTCACTAGCTTCACATGTACCAAACTTCGTATTACGTGACGCAAACGGATGACAGAGGTAAATGACACATCCAAACATGATAATAACGACATGCATGTCATGTAACAACATGACTAAATGCAACACTGGTGACAAGCTCGCGGCCGTTTCGCTAGCTTCTCATATGCCAAATTTGGTATTACGTGACGCCAATGGATGACGAAGGCATGTGACTGGTGCAAATGTGATAATCATGAGATGCGTGTCATGTGAGAACATGACTACATGCCACAGTCTAAGTGCCAATACATTTCGACGTGACGCGGTGCACGTGCTCGCCGGGGTTGACTTCGTCGCGTCACGACGGCATTGCCACGCCAGGCACCGGTCCTGCCATATACTCGCAGGCACTCGCCGTGCTGCGTTGCTTTGACGCATGCGCGTTTCAGCGTGTCCCACGTCCCTCTGCCACGAAACGAGGGCGACATAGTGTTGTCTGAGTAATGCATCGACGCGAAATGCAGCATGTTGCATTTCTCGCCAGTTGCCGTCAGGTCGTGCCGACGGACGCTGATAGCGCCTGGCGTCCATCCAGCGCCTGGCGTCACGCTAACGTAGCGTCGCTGTGCCCAGCACGCGCACGCATCAACGCTACATTGGAGTACATTGGACGCTCACGGCCGTTTTGCTAGCTTCACATATACCAAATTTGGTGTTACGTGACATCAATGAATGACGAAATATATGACTGGTCCAAACATGATAATCCTGACAAGCGTGTTATGTAACAACATGACAACATACCAAGCTCATAGCGTGCTCGCGGCCGTTTCGCTAGCTTCGCAAATACTAAATTTGGTATCACGTGACGTGAATAGATGAGGAAGGTAAACGACACATCCAAACATGATAATCACGACACGGTAGTCATGTACAGAATCATTTAATCCCACCTCGTAACGTTGTGCTGATTTTGAAATGACATAACATTTCTCATTCGTGCTTCGCATATCATCGATTGCCACTGTACGTGGGATCTGCCGATTTCTTTTTATTCTACGGCGTCTTTAGATATCGCAGTAATCAGTCTGATGCCCCCTGCACGACAAAGGTCTGCAGGTCTTTAACTATAGCCATAGATAAAACTCATGTGTCGCACTTAAACGGGATGAACTCAACTTAGCGAATGAGAAGAGAGAGCAGCACTGTTGCAACAGAACTTACAGAAGATAAGGTATAATGCAAGGATGCACGAACTCGTTAAGTCGGGAACAAACAGCGCTATAGACACGGGACGTTGACAGAACAACAGACGTCAGCGCCCAGTCTATCGTTCTGTCACCGTCCCGCTATTTCTTCCCGTCATAACTAAGTACACAAAGCGCGGTCCACTGTGGAAGGGAACGTTGGAGCCCGTGGCTGACGGCTGCTTGGTGCCACCGCAGGAAGGCCGCAATGAGTTTTGCGCATGCGCAGTGCGCTCTGGGAGTGGCGTCCTTTCAGTAGCATGAACGGTTTGTTTCGCGACGCTTTGAAGCGCGGAATAGCGCCACAAAAGGCCTGATCTCAGGAATTCGTGGCAGAACGTCGGCGTGTGCTTTTTTGACGCGGCGCCGAGCCCTCTCCTATATAGAGAGAGTGGGCGCGCAGCTTCGCGTAGCTACACACCCACTCTCTTACAGGGAAAGGGCGCGGCGCCGCGTTGAAAGGCCACGCGCCGCTGCGCTGCAACGGATACATGGGGTCAGACCGTGGAGAAGGTCTGACCACACGTGGGCGTTGCAGCCCGTCAGCGTGCGACTTTCTGACGCGGCGCCATGCCCTTTCCCTACAGAGAAAGAGGGCGCCTGGTTGTGCGATGCTGTGCGCCCACTCTTTCCGTAGAGAAAAAGTGTGGCGCCGCGATTAGGCTTTAAAAGGCATCACCACGCGCACCTGTTACAGCGCGTGGAATATTATTGCGGTTGGGTATGGCTGGTTGGGCACGCAACGCCGCGCGCTCCAAAGCCCGCATCGCCCCAAGAGAATGCGTACCCAGCACTAAAACTCTCTATTGACGTGACCTCGCGCCCGCAGCGTCACGTGTCCACGCGCCCTCTCTCTTTTTCTATCGGGAGAAAGGGGACTGCACGCTGATGCGCTGCAACGGGTACATGTGACAAGGCCTTAACAACGCCTACTATGCCTGCACCTCGTGGCCTACACAAAACCCGTAGCAACCAATCTCCGGCGGCGGCGGGGCCAAGAAACCGCCACAGACCCCGATGCTCCCGTAAAAGGCTCCTAACACCCCGCGTTCAAAGAGAGAGGAGTGGCTTCTTCATCACGTTTGGGACTCTTCCTACAGGCGATATCTCTTTCTCGCCACGTATATCTTAAATGTAGCTGTACTAGTCCAGCAGTTAGCATTACGCGTATCGAAATTTCGCCCCTGTCAGCCGCAGTTATATCTCCGCTTGCGCAGTCGGAAATGCACTAAGTGATAACAGTTGATAGAGCACGATGATAATGCGAGACAAAATGAATGGGCGGTCGGTTACATGGCAAGGCATTTGTGGGAGACAATTCACATCTGATATTTAGCCAATATGGATTAATCGAATGTAGGTACCGGAATGACGTCAAGGAAATCGCTGTTCGTGCATCACATATTGCGAAAGCAAGACGAGAAACGTCAATAAAAAGAAACGCCTTCGTTTTTTTTTAATTTTGTATATTCAGAGGCAGGTTAGGGGCCCTTTAAAGGTGTGTACTGGCATGAACTTAGCAGTTTTATGTACTTTTGCTCAAAACGAAGATACTCGTATGGAGAACTCTGAAAGAAGTACCATGCATGGTGCCTCAGAACAAATTGTATATATGAAACCAGCGAACTTTGTTGATTCGTCATAACATCAATTACAGTGGAGCTGGTTTGCACATGCCCGAGCGACAGAACTTCATAATAGAACAAGAACATTTCACACATGTTTGCTGGCTAAGGTATGTGGAGAGGGCTAAAACTGCAAGCTAAGGAAGTGAAAACTTAGTGTTCCTATGCATTCACCTGAGATTACTGGAAGGCTAAAGCCCCTTCATCATATTCTTCTTCCCAATCATTGTATTGAACATCCTCCGCCACTCTCCAAGATGTTTCTGCACCTGTAAGGTGAGTTTCTTGCTGCCTCAAGGATCGCAGGCACTGCAAGCATAGTGCACTTCAGCTGGTTGTGCATTGCCTTCGAGATCGGCCCACCATCCACCACTAAAGATGACATGTGATGACGTCATGGCGTAACGTTACGTCATGGGACATCATGGGGATGTCAAGATGGCTCCTTGATGGCGTTACAAATATTGGTCATCGGTGACGTTATGATGACGTCATATGGTGGCGTATTCACGTGATTTTGCATCACTTACGTTGACACAGAGGCGGAGAGACGCCGACGATCTATTATTGTGTTTGATGAGGCATATAAGGCTTTCCCTTTACAAATCTCATTTTGTGATGTTTTAAAATTGTGTCAGTGTCCCTTTAACAATGGACCGCTGTAGGCCAACCAGCCCAGTTAAGCTGTGTTCACACGACATACGAAATCGCGACTCGACCCCGGGGATTGCGTATTACGTCACCATACGTCACCCGTTCCCGCTTCTCCACACCAGTCCGCGCGCAGCTATTCGTGAAACGACGGCTGTCCAAATCACAGTTGGGATCCTCGGGAGCAATGCCGAAATCCTCGCTTGTAGCGTGAATTCTCCCCTGTCGTGTGAATAATGCTGGCTGCGGAAGATCAGAATCACGTCACATGTCACGTGAGTGATACGTCCGCGATCATGTCCGTCGTGGGAATACTCACTTGCTGAGGCAGATGTCGTGGGACTCGCGCATGGTGACCGTGTTTCTCTCGGGGGCCACGGGCGAACTGAACAGCTTGTCCGACCAGTAGGAGCGGCACTCCGGGTACAGCTCCTCCAGCTCGGCGGCCACGATGTTCTTTCCCGAACCGGGAGGACCACGCACCAGGAAGAGCAGGCGCCCATGGGTGCGTAGGAAGTCCAGCGTCGCCTCGTGCTTCAGGCAGGGAGCATCCACGCGCTCCAGCAACTGCGTCGTGTCCGTCGGACAGTCGGCGCCTCCGACGTCACTCGACCCCGCTGCCGTGTGCCGAAGCCATGCGTAC
Source organism: Rhipicephalus annulatus (assembly GCA_013436015.1). Classification (NCBI taxonomy): domain Eukaryota; kingdom Metazoa; phylum Arthropoda; class Arachnida; order Ixodida; family Ixodidae; genus Rhipicephalus; species Rhipicephalus annulatus. The sequence continues at coordinate 55,831 of WOVY01010668.1, forward strand.
GTATATATATATATATATATATATATATATATATATATATATATATATATATAGAGAGAGAGAGAGAGAGAGAGAGAGAGAGAGAGGATGTTTCACAAAATGTGTGGAACATCCGTTAAAAATTACAGAAAGGAGGTATCTGTGTGCTACTTGCAGCGTTGCCTTTCTGTGGCAGATGGCATCTTCAGATGGGTACAAACATTATTTACAGCAGTGATTATAGAAATTGACACAATTACCTTTTTAAACAGAGGTAATAGCCGGTTTAGTCGAATGGGCAAACTCCTACAAATTCCCTCCCTCTGAATTCATCCAAAGCCACTATGAAACTTTGGAAAAGCGGCCACTGGTAATCACCGTGGAGCGATGCAATCTGACCAATTTAGCAGGGGGAAAGGTTAACCGACGCACCTAACAGCGCATCTACCATTCACTTCGACGACACCTTCAATGACGACACTGTTTCCTTCGCATTGGGGGAGAAAAATAAGCGAGCTCCATAAGCGGCCTCGAAGCGAAGTGTTTAAATTGACGGTTGATAACGGCGATAAGTCTTACTGACATAAGAGGGGGGCGCAAAGTATGCCCCATACATTTCATTTCACCTAAAAGGGGGGGGGAGGAGTGGGCGCGGTGATAAACATACTCCCCCCCCTCCCCGAAGGGGTTCCCGGCGCATAAGTTTCAGGTAAAGGCTGCGCTGCAAAGTTGATGACGTTTTCCCTGTGTCACAGAACGAGCGCTAAAAATGGGCGCGCCGCCAAATTCTTGCGATAACGGGCGGGAGTATCGCCGCGAGGTCAAAAGAAAAAAAAAAGAAAACGAACATCCAAGGCTCCCCGGGCGCGCGCTCTCCCCTCGGAAGCGTGGCTTCGCCGACGAACCTCCTCACCCCACATCGGCGGCCCAGCAAGCCCGCGATATTTCTAGAACGAAGGAGGCGTGGTCACGCCGAGTTGAGTCATCCGACGCGGAGGGCAGTCGAACCGTCTCGCCTCTCCCCAGCCTTCGCTGCGTATCGCGCCGACGAAATGACGAGAACTTTCTGGAATGTCGCGCGGAAGGTATTTAACCGAGCAGCCGAGACGAGAGAGCAGGAGAAGACGGAAGTAGCGCCAGAGCGCGTAGGGATTCCGCCGTGTAGTCGGCGAAGGTTCTGTCCGTAGTGACAGAGCAGGAGAAGAAGAGGATTTCCACCTAAGGGGTGAAGGCTCGAGCTACAGGCAAGAGCGTGTGTTACCGCTATCGAGCGAAGACGCGTGGTAACAGCTGCGTGTGGGAAGCCGACGTGTTTCGGCGAAGAAGTTGAAGTTTGAAGAGTGGCCAATTGAAGACGCGAGGTTTCCTGGAAGAGAAACTTCAGGGGGCAGCGGAACGACAACAACGCTGGACTTTGAGTGAGTGATTCTCGGAAGAGTATCTTTTCGACTTTGGTTCCAAGAACTTTGGACTGAATAGGTTTTCTATCTCTTTGGTCTTTGAGTGTCTTGATTGTTCAATGCATGTGACTGCATTGTAGTGCGTATTGTTGTCCGTGTCCGTTGTTTCGAGTGTGGCTGATTGTACTGTGTAATACGGTGTTCGATTGGTGACATATTATTCTCATCTATTGTGGAGTGTGCATACTTGTGTATTGTTTTTCGATCTGCCGTTATTGAGAATATAATTTTGTTTGTTTATCAACTCTCGGCTCTGACTTGTTCTTTGGGCCACTGCCGGCGTCCGCTGGCGCGCCAAAAAGGACCACTTCTAAATTGTCCACGCTTTCGTGGTGCGGTTCGGGGGGCCGATACTTCGGCCCTTGGAATTAGCCCGGCGATCGCCTCCCTAATTAATGGGACTTGTGTGACAATTAATCTGGCGTCCGCGACATAGGACCTTTTGGTGCACAGTGTGTCCAAAGTAGTGAGAAAGAGCCTCGAGTTGTTGATAGTGCTATCGGAACGATTTTGTGTGTTGTTCAGTGTTCTCGTTAACGAGTGCAGGAGAGTGTTCCGATAGACTGATTTAGGCAGATACTTTTTACACGCGGCAAGGTTTTATTTGCGAGACACCATGGATCTCGAAAAATTAGTTGCTCTTGGTGAAAAGATGGGTCTTTCTGGCGCCGAACTACGGAAGTGGGTAAGCCAGAAGGAGAAAGAGGCTGTGGAGAGGGAGAGGTTGGCAGCTGAGAGGGCCAAGGAAGAAAAAGCAGCCGAGTTGGAGAGAGAAAGGCTGGCTGCTGAAAGGGCGAAGGAAGAAAGAGAGCAACAATTGAAGTTGGAGTTAGAGAGAGAAAAGCTTGCAGCTGAAAGGGCGAAAGAAGAAAGAGAGCAGCAATTGAAGTTGGAGCTGGAGAGAGAGAAGTTGGCAGCCGAAACGGCGAGAGAAGAAAGAGAAGCGAGGGAGCGACAGCTGAAAGAAGAAAGAGAAGCGGAGATGGCTGAAAGGGAGCGGCAGCGGCAGCACGAGATGGAACTCGAGCGGCTCCGTTTGCAACAGCGAAGTGAAACTCCCGTCCACGCTAGAGTTGAAAGCAGCGAACGGGAAGATCGCGGCTTCCGCTTGAACCCAAGCAAGCTGCTCGTAGCGTTTGATGAAAGGAAGGACGACCTTGACGCGTACCTTCACCGGTTTGAGATGATTGCGAGGAGCCAGAATTGGCCGGAACATCAATGGGCAACTGCTTTAAGTACTTGCTTGAGTGGTGAAGCGCTCAGTGTGCACGGTAGACAGACGCCGACCGATGCAGCCAACTATGCAAAGGTGAAAGCTGCTTTGCTGAAGCGGTTTAGATTTACTGTAGAAGGATTCCGGGACAGATTTCGGACAGGAAAGCCAGCTGATGGTGAGACGGCTACGCAGTATGCCGCCCGACTTTGCCATTATTTCGACAGATGGATTGAACTTTCAGGGACAGCGCAGGAGTACGGTGAACTTAGAGAGCTCCTAATTAGAGAACAATTTCTTACTAGTTGCCACCCAAGCCTGTCGCTGTACTTGAAAGAGAGGAAGGCTGAGTCACTTGAAGGAATGCTTGAATTGGCTGATCAATTCTTGGAAGCGCAAGGTGGCACTAATTTGGCCAGGGTCAAGAAAGATTGTCCCGAAGATTCGAAGAAATTGGCTCCCGAAGAAAAGAAGCGTGCACCGGAGAGCATTCCGCGATGTTTTCTGTGTAACCGAGTGGGTCATCGCGCGAAAAACTGTCGAACGATCTTTACGAGCCCTACGGTAGTAAAATGTTTCAAGTGTGGTCAGACTGGGCACAAAGCAAACGCATGTCGAAACGGAGCGAGTCAAACTCACCAGGTGTCCTGTGTGCTAGCAGCACCGAAATCCGATGATAAGGCCGTCACAGATGGATTCGTAGAGTTGAAAAATGGGGAGAAAATTCCTATTGTGGGTGCGGTAATGGCAAAACAGCCAACCGGTGTTTTGAAGGGAATGCCAACGCTGCCTGGAAAAGTTGCGGACAAAATGATTACGGTGTTAAGAAATACCGGCAGCTCCACTGTTATCGTGCGGAGAAATTTGGTACGGGAAAGTGAGTTGACAGGCAGAACGAAACCGGTTTGCCTAATTGACTGTACGGTTCGGATGCTTCCCGAAGCAGAGATTGAGGTTGACACCCCGTACTTCAGCGGGAAGGTTACTGCTTTATGCATGACGTCCCCCCTTTACGACCTTGTCATCGGGAACATCGCCGGGGCGCGAGGACCGAATGATCCGGAATGTTTGGGAGAAAACCCTAAGATAGAGCCCTCGCCAACCCAGCGACCGCGAGATACAGTGGAGGAGCATCCCGTGACGGATCTCACTAGAGCCCAAGGTGAAGCCGCGGCGCAAGAGACAGCGAAGGAGAAGACGATCGTGTCGAATAAGTTCACGTGCTGGGCAGCTGGACGTACGTCGGCACGACCCCAACCGACCGACAGTGTAATGGTGGCGGAGTTGGCCAGCCAAGCCCAATGCCATGACATGAACGAGCTGGTAAATAAACAGATAGGACCCGTTGAACATTATGACCCGTTACCGGTGTCGGAAGTGACAACGATGGCTGAGACGCCGCCTCAGATGTCGTCGTTGGAAAAGGCTCGCCGAAAAAGAACAAGGAAAAACAAGAAGAAATCGAGCGAGCACCGCAAGAAAGGACGCAAGCGCAGCTCGAAATACACAGGATAAGTGCTGAAGTCGAATAAGAATGTGTTTGGCAGTGCTGAGTGCCATACGTTGTGTTATTGTTGTGTTATCCTGTGTCACAAGTGTCGAAGTGTCTGTGCTGTGATGTGATGTATAGTGTTGTATAATTGTTGTAATGAGAGAACTTTGTACGTTTGTATTGTTTGGAATGAGTGATGAAGTGTTGTAGTCATGTACCTGTGGCTATATTTCCTGTGTTGTGTAATTGAACTACAATGTAAGATTGTATTGAGCGATCCATTGCGAATGGGAAGTGTCATGAGCGACGGTTTGTGTTACAGTCTTTCAGAGTGTGTGGTGACTGTTCGCGCTCGTTTGTGTGGTTTTGAATATTATGAGATAATATTCTTAAAGTGGTGGCAGTGTCACAGAACGAGCGCTAAAAATGGGCGTGCCGCCAAATTCTTGCGATAACGGGCGGGAGTATCGCCGCGAGGTCAAAAGAAAAAAAAAGAAAACGAACATTCAAGGCTTTCTGGGTGCGCGCTCTCCCCTCGGAAGCGTGGCTTCACCGACGAACCTCCTCACCCCACATCGGCGGCCCAGCAAGCCCGCGATATTTCTAGAACGAAGGAGGCGTGGTCACGCCGAGTTGAGTCATCCGACGCGGAGGGCAGTCGAACCGTCTCGCCTCTCCCCAGCCTTCGCTGCGTATCGCGCCGACGAAATGACGAGAACTTTCTGGAATGTCGCGCGGAAGGTATTTAACCGAGCAGCCGAGACGAGAGAGCAGGAGAAGACGGAAGTAGCGCCAGAGCGCGTAGGGATTCCGCCGTGTAGTCGGCGAAGGTTCTGTCCGTAGTGACAGAGCAGGAGAAGAAGAGGATTTCCACCTAAGGGGTGAAGGCTCGAGCTACAGGCAAGAGCGCGTGTTACCGCTATCGAGCGAAGACGCGTAGTAACAGCTGCGTGTGGGAAGCCGACGTGTTTCGGTGAAGAAGTTGAAGTTTGAAGAGTGGCCAATTGAAGACGCGAGGTTTCCTGGAAGAGAAACTTCAGGGGGCAGCGGAACGACAACAAAGCTGGACTTTGAGTGAGTGATTCTCGGAAGAGTATCATTCAGACTTTTGTTCCAAGGACTTTGGACTGAATAGGTTTTCTATCTCTTTAGTCTTTAAGTGTCTTGGTTGTTCAATGCATGCGACTGCATTGTAGTGCGTATTGTTGTCTGTGTCTGTTGTTTCGAGTGTGGCTGATTGTACTGTGTAATACGGTGTTCGATTGGTGACATATTATTCTCATCTATTGTGGAGTGTGCATACTTGTGTATTGTTTTTTGATCTGCCGTTATTGAGAATATAATTTTGCTTGTTCATCAACTCTCGGCTCTGACTTGTTCTTTGGGCCACAACCGGCGTCCGCTGGCGCGCCAAAAAGGACCACTTCTGAATTGTCCACGCTTTCGTGGTGCGCTTCGGGGGCCGATACTTCGGCCCTTGGAATTAGCCCGGCAATCGCCTCCCTAAATAATGGGACTTGTGTGACACCCTGTCATGCACTTTCCCTGCGTCGGTCCAGTTTTTCGTCCTCACCCCGCCGCGGCTGCTGACCCGCAGGTCACGGGATCGAATCCTGGCTGCGGCGGCATTTTTGATGGAGGCGAAAATGCTGTAGGCCTGTGTGCTGAAATTTGGGTGCAAGTTAAAGAAACCCTGGTGGTCAAAATTTCCGGAGCCCTCCACTACGGCGTCTCTCATGATCATTTGGTGGTTTTGAGGCACCAAACCCCACATACCAATCAGTTTTTCGTCCTCAACTTTGTAGCACAGCCTTCACCTGCAGTATGTTCCAACTAGCCCCCACACAAGCTTTTCTGTACGAGTTTCAGTTCGCGATGATTTGCTGGTCGAGGAAAGGTGGGCAAGTATAGTCGGTTCAATAATTAGGCCCACGACATATTACGCGTCATGCAGAGCGATATATCATTGGACACGCGAAATCTTACGTCACGAAGAGTGACGCATGTACTGTTACCCAAAGTGATTGTCTCAGACAACAGCTACACAGGTATTTACAGCGCTTTCTATAGCCTGATGATAAATTCTAATCGGTGAACTGCATGCCTGAATCTTGTCTCATTGGGATTTTTACTCGTTGTTCAAGCAGGAAAGAAGACATCATTACAGTTCACGCTATCCTGGACACACGTAATGCCTTTAACAATCAAAGAAGACTGAGCTGGAACATTACAATGTACATTCCAAACACGTATATTGGACGCTGCATGGTGTAAGCGTCGACTGGTATAGCCCAACTACTGGCTCAATCAATGCACTGATAATCATTGCAGTAGGGTTGACAGGTGGGCTAGTTGGTACAAATTCATGATGGAATAATTGGAAGCGCGAACCAATAGGACACAAGAGAAGAGACAAACAAGCGCAGACTGAAACTCAGTTTATTCAGAGAAGAAGTTATATACCAGAAAGATGGGAAAGGGGAACAACTGGGGAGACACCTGGTCAAATTGGAACCTTCTCCCCAGTTGTTTCCCTTTCCCATCTTTCTGGTATATTTCTTCTCTGAATAAACTGAGTTTCAGTCTGCGCTTGTTCGTCTCTCCTCTTGTGTCCTGTTGGTTTGCGCTTCCAATTATTCCATCATACGCTGATAGACCTTTGAGAAAAACACACACGCAGTTGTAACGGAAGTCTGAGGCCTCTATTGCGCTACCGTTGAGCAATGAGCGATGGATGCACTACATCCATCACTGACGGCGCTGTTTCAAGGACATGCGAGTTTACAAGCCGACGCCGTCGCGATATCGGTTTACGCCTACTCGGTTTGCCGCACGTGCTTCGATGCGCAGTCTGACAAAAACAGGCCACGCGAGGCACCGGTGGATAAAAAGTCGCACGGTCCCTTCAGCGCTCGTGCGAGGCGACTCGAGTGCAAAAGCCGCCTGCATGTTTTTCCTTCTTTTTCTTCTCAGACGATGTATTTATAATTCAAGTATATAATCGAGCGATGCGCTATACAACTTCACAAGCTAACTGCAGAGCATTTCTAACACCAGCACCGTCATTCGGAATTGTACGTGTATACAGAAAGAACTAAGGAAATCAAACGTTTAACTAATAAACAGAATTGTATTTATTACCCCGAGTGCATATACTGGCGAGACTGTCAAGGAGCTTGTTCGTGAATTGTTTTGAAGGAAACAGTAAGAAACACCAAACTATCCAATAATAAGTACTGTATACACTTACCCATTCCACACACGCACCTTTTTTCGCGAAAAATAGACCTTAAAATCGCGCGCACGTTAAGTTCGAGCAACGCCTCCTGTACTTTGAGATGCCTGGCGCGTCGGCGTGACCCTCTCCGCGCGACCCTCTCCGCGCGGTCCTCTCCGCGCTGTGTTCTGACACTATTGTTTTTTGGGGAGCAAGTGAGCCCTTCGGGGAGCAGGATAGCTAGTAACGAGGAAAACAACCATGGAGACTCTTTGACAGGTGGTAAGGACAGATACGATTCCAAAGTGGCACCAATATTTAAGATAGGTAGAGTCCGGGGCATAAATAGACGTAGCCACGAGCGCCGAGCCAATTCAGACATAGGGTATATTAACATGCAGGGTGGTAGGAACAGGCTGAAGTGGGAAGAGATAGAAGAACAGCTAAGGGAAGAGAGGCCGATGGTATACGGTTTTGTAGAAACACATCTCAGGGACATGGAACAACCTCCGAACAATCCGGACTACGCGTGGGAATATTGTAATAGAACAGAAGGCAGCAGAAAGGGGGGTGGTATTGGGGCATTCATTCATAAAAGTACAAACTGGCAAAGGGTCAAGCAGGAGTGCAAGGAACATTTATGGCTAAAAGCGAAAGTGGCAGGTCAATTGACACTCCTTGGTTTCGTGTACTTGTGGACAGGAGCAAAGGCCAGAGAGGAACACCAGACAATGGTAGAGTGTATATCAAAGGACATTCAGGAGTTAGGAAGAGAGTGCGAGATAATTATACTAGGAGACATGAATGCGCACATACAAGACATAGATGGGTATACCAACCCGACAGGCAAAATGATCATGGATATGTGTGAAAGGCTTGATTTGATCATTTGCAACAGTACCGAGAAGTGTGAAGGGCAAATAACATGGGAGGTAGGAAGGCTTCAGTCGACGATAGATTATGCACTGATGTCACTTAGGGTGTATGATAAGCTCAGGGGAATGCACATAGATAAAGGTGGCTCCAGAAGTCTGGGTAGCGATCACAAACGTATGAAGCTAAGTTTTGGAAGAGCAGTGAAAGTGGGAAGGAGACAAGATGAGCAACTACAGGAAAATTTTTATCCAGAAAGGCAAATTGAAATAGCCTCTAAAGAAATTGAGAAAGTAATCACGAAGGACAATAAGACAGTGTGGACATACACGAATCTAATTAGACTCTTTGAGCTAGAGCTTGCTAAGACGCGTGACAAGTCACCCCGGAAAAGAAGACACAAACCCAAAAGTTAGTGGGATGAGGAAGTTAAGAGAGCCATAGCAAAACGTCAGGAAGCCTCTAGGGAACACAGACATGCTAAGCAGCGGGGTGAATCGACAGATGATGTTGAAAGAAAATGGGCAACCTTTCTAAGCTGTAGAAGGAATGCATCCCTTCTGATCAATGAAAAGATTAGAAGGAAGGGAGCTCAGTGGCTGGCAGAAGTACATAAAAAAGATAGAAAGGCAGCTGCGAAATTTCAGAACCATCTAAACTTCCTAAGAAATGAGACGAGCCTAGAGCAGAGTTTTATAACTACAGCCCACGGTGCTAGGCTAGAAGGGGACGAAGCTATTGAATATATAAGAACAAGGGTGAAAGAAAAATTTCAACAAAGAAGTACTTTATGCACCACAAAAGACAAGGACAAATCAAGTGGTGCAATGGCTCCATTTTCACAACAAGAGTGGGAAAGGGCTGAGAAAAGGGTTCCTAGTAGTACATCAACAGGCCCAGATGGCATTCCAATTAGACTGATAAAGACATTAGGTCCGAAGTCTAAGCGTGCTTTAAGAAAGGCAGTGAGCACGATAATAATCGATGTTGAAGTTACAGATGGATTGAAAGTTAGCAGGATGAGCATGATCTATAAAGGAAAGGGGGACAAAGCTGACATAAACAACTACCGTCCTATGACAGTGACATCAGTGGTCTACAGGCTGGCGATGCAGATTATAAAGGAAAGACTGCAGGCGTGGATAGAGGATGAGGGGGTGCTGGGGGAACTGCAGAATGGGTTTCTAAAACACAGGAGGTTGGAAGACAATCTGTTCTCACTGACGCAGTGCATCGAAATAGCAGAAAAGGAACACAGGCCCCTGTGGCTAGCATTTTTGGATATCAAGGGAGCGTACGATAGCGTGGTTCAAGAGGAATTGTGGGGAATACTGGACACACTAGGCGTGGAACATGTAGTCACTAATCTTTTAACGGGTATCTATAAAGGTAACAAGGTAGTTAAAAATGGGAAAAACAGGTATCCGAGCCTGCAGAGGTAAAACGGGGGTTTAGGCAGGGGTGCCCCCTGTCACCCTTATTATTCATGATGTACCTACAAGGATTAGAGGCAAAATTAGAGGAAAGTGGACTGGGCTTCAACCTCTCTTTAGTCAAACAAGGAAAACTTATTGATCAGGCACTACCAGAATTAATGTATGCAGATGATATAGTGCTAATGGCCAAAAACAAGGAAGATTTGCAGAGATTGATGGACATCTGCGGTAATGAGGGAGATAGGTTAGATTTTAGATTCAGTAAGAAATGATTTTCAATGACAACGAAGATAGTGAGCTTAGAATACAGGAAGTCACGCTAGAGATAACAGATAAATACAAATATCTGGGCGTATGGATAAGCAATGGGACCGAGTATCTGAGGGAACACGAAATATACGTGATGACTAAAGGTAACAGGAATGCAGCAGTCATGAAAAATAGGGCACTGTGGAATTACAATAGGTATGATGTTGTGAGAGGAATATGGAAAAGGGTCATGATTCCTGGGCTGACGCTCGGCAATGCTGTCTTGTGCATGAGATCAGAAGTTCAAGCAAGATTAGAAATTAAGCAATGTGGAATAGGCAGGCTTGTTTTAGGAGCTCACGGGAATACACAAAATCAGGGAGTACAAGGTGATATGGGATGGACATCATTTGAGGGCAGGGAAGCTAGCAGCAAGATAAAATTTGAGAAGCGATTGAGAGAAATTGGGGAAGAGCGTTGGGCTAAGAAGGTTTTCAGCTACTTGTACATGAAGAATGTGGATACAAAATGAAGGAAGCGAACCAGGAAGTTGACTGGTAAATGCTTAGAAAACAGCAGGTGGCCAAACCAAAAAGAACTATCGGTTAAGAAGAAAGTGAAGGAAACGGAGACTGACATGTGGAGAATGGGCATGATTAAGAAGTCCGCACTAGAGATCTATCCAACTTTAAAGCAGGAAATTGCCAAGGAAAGGATCTATGATAATACTCGGGGTAGTTCTCTACTGTTTGAGGCCCGGACGGGAGTACTGCGAACCAAGACATATCGGGCCAAATACGAAGGGGTAGACACAGTATGCAGTGCGTGTGGAGAGGAAGAAGAAACTGCCGAACACTTGATAATGTTCTGTAAAGGGCTTCAACCTATAGTTCAGGATGATGGCGCAGAGTTTTTCAAAGCACTGGGGTTTAGGGACCGGGAGGGCAAAATAAACTTTAAGCGGGTAGACTTAACTAGAAGGAGGTTATCTGATTGGTGGCTAAGGTCAAGGCACGAGTGAAAATTAAACTCTTCACTGCAAAGTACGAATCCTCAAACTCACATTTTAAGGAAAAAAAAATAATTTTTTGGTTCATTAGGTATTACGGCTTGGTGGCGCAAGCCACCGCCCGATCTAAAGGGTACAGCCATATCCATCCATCCATCCATTCATCCATCGTGCGCCTTGCCGGCAGGCGAGCGTCCGCGCAGTCTTTGCGGTAGCCCGTTCGGAGTGAGCGCTAATGCTGTTGGTCATTTTTTTCTCAGGGTGCCACGTGCTACTTTTTATCGCGCATATTGCCTCTTCGGAGCTCGATCTAATAACCGCAGTTGAAGCCCAGCCATGCGGTACTGCTGCGTGCCTTTTTGCACCTCGAGCCAGCGCAAGAAGCAGCCTGGCGTTTCGTTCCACGAGATACCTGCAGATGCAACACTTCGGGAACAATGGCTGAAAGTTATATCAAGAAAGGACTGGCAACCAAATTCCACATCCAACTACTCAGCTGTATGCAGCCTTCATTTTCTCGCTGCGGACTTTCGCGAAGACACCAAGAGACGCATGCTGAAGCCAGGTACTGTGCCCAGTGTTTTCCCACAATACCCTTCTTACCTCAGGCCAGCACCGTCTAAGCCGCGAGGTGAGAGAACCATTGCAAAAAGGAAACGCGAATGTTCACCGACGAAATCAGCTTCCAATGGCGCGTCTGAAAACCTCACTCGTGTTCGTTCAACGCAGCAGAATGTGTCGGACTCAATGTTGTCCATTTATTGCGTGGACGTGCCCGTGTGTGACAACAGCAGCGTCGCCTCTCAGGACTTCATGCAACAATGCTGCACGTCCCGTGCCAGCGAAAATTCCGATGAGAGGCCTGATCCAAATAGCGCAGATAGACTGCTACATGCCGGCGAGGCCGCATACGCCATGAGGTCATTTGGCACGCAGACTAATGAGCGAAGTTCGTCAGCGGCTTTCTTGCAGAGCAAAAAGTGGCGTGAGAAAGAAAAGGCCTTGGAGGCACAGAATGAGAGGTTGCGTTCAACGGTTGACGCGTACAAGATGGAGCTCGAACGATTGAAGGAGGAGTGCCACGTCAGCAAATTTTTTAACGTCGTCAGAGACTCGGAGCTTGCGTGCACGAAGGCCAAAATTATTTTGGACCAAGTGATTAATTATAAGGCCAATAAGCCTATATGGTAAGAAACAACTATTAGGCAATGTACCATTTTGCGCAACCTCTCAGCAAAATCTTACGAACATATGAGAACTGAGAACCTGCTCTCCTTTCCGTGCAGAAATACTCTGAGGAAATACGTCGGAAGTTCATCAGGAGAGGTTGGATTTAGGGAACTTGTCAAGGGAAGGCTGAGTGCAGAGCTGGAATGTCTCACAACACCCCAATCAAAACTATGTAGTCTCGTGGTAGATGAAATGCGCATTCGACAGAAGCTTGAGTACCACAAGCGACGAGATGCATTTCTTGGAGACATTGACCTGAGTGCCTACCTCAATCATCTTTTGCTAGCATCTGATAAGGGTCAGCTTGCAAATTCCCTCTTGTGCTTCTTGCTGTGTGGACTACATGCAAGCTTCAAGATTCCAGTGGGACACTTTTTTACGAAGGGGTGTTCCGGGGAATCGCTTGCTAAGACAGTACAGCACGTTATTAGGAAGACAGAAGAGGTGGGGTTCAGAATTGTATGCCTAGTAACGGACAACCACAAAGTCAACCTTGCAGCAATGGAGACGATGTCACAAGGGCATCTTCAAACCAAGATACGCCAAACAGTTGACCCTTCAAAGTACCTATTTTTAGCCTTTGATCACAGTCACATTATCAAAATCATTCGCTCCCAGTTCTTGTCAAAACAAATTGGAGGTCAACAGGAAATATATTCTGTCTACTTTAAAGACCTATACAGGATGCAGCAAGGCTCCTTGGTCAAACCAGTCCGTTTTCTCACAAGAAAACATGTATATCCGACAAAAATTGAGAAGATGGGTGTAAGAACAGCAATCCAAATTTTTTCACCACCTGTAACAGCTGCTCCGAGCTTCTTGAAGGGCCAAGCAGGGCACACATGTGATACCAAGTTTGCAAATGTTGCACCTACAGTGGAGTTTATGACGAACGTGTACAGGTGGTTTGTTCTAATGGATGTGAGCAACTGTGAGCAGCATATCCACCAGAACAACCCTGACACTGGGCAGTTTTCAGACGCAGAAGATCCCAGACTTCACTGGCTGGAGCTCGTCTTTCTCGAGTACATCGAAATGCTAAAGGAAGCTAGCTCACCCGAACATTTTCTCACCAAGAAAACCTACCATGCTCTAGTTTTCACCACAGTTTCTAACGTGCAATACATACAGTTTCTGCTGAATGAGTGCGACTTCACGTTTGTACTCACAAGTAAATTCTCAAGCGATCCAATAGAATCATTGTTTGGATTTCTAAGAAGGACGGCCGGTTGAAATGACGTCATGGATGTGAGAAGTGCTGTTTCTAGACTAGAAAAAATTTTGAAGACAGGAATAGTCGCATCATCCGACAGAAGCAACGTCAACGGGTCTACTTCCTCCTGCTCTTCCCGGGCTGCTAGTGGAAGTGAAGTGAGGGGTAGCACAGCAGCTGTCTGTGCGAACGCCAAAAGGCCGCAACAAGTGCTGCGAGAAGTTTGCTTGTCATCGAAGCCTTTTTTGCCGACTCCCGATATGGCAGCCATATCACTTGTTGGGGGCTACATAGTTCGCGTAGTGAGCGAAAGAAGTGCGTGTGAGAACTGTGTGTCTTTAGTTAGGAAAGCAAAAGGAAACTATGCTGTGGATGGGTTGATTTCCCACCAAGACAGGGGTGGCCTCTACTACCCAACACAAGAACTCATTACAGTTCTTTATGGACTGAAGAAATACGTGGACATAATGCTGTCAGACAGAAAAGCTCTCCTGAAACCAATGGAGCAGTGTTTGCAGTACAGTCTCAGTGCAATCACAGGCTTGCCTGTGTTGAAATGTAAAAGCTGCAATGATGACCAGAGAGAGGCTTTTGTTAAAGTAATATGCAAAAAATTTATGAAGCCCCTATTTTCTAACCATGCATTAGACATAAGTGACAGAAATGCAGTGGCTAAGATGTATCACAACAAGCCGCTGTCACGCAAAGTACTGAAGCTTTGAAACGGCATATATTGGTTCTGTTCTTTGATTTTTTTCAGTGGAGTGATTTCTTTAGACTGCAGACATCAACTGTAATAGCAGTGTCGTGGATTGGGGAACTCTTCTTCCACCCTATTTGCTTTAAATCTTTAGTTTCGCTACATATGCATGATGATGCCCCTCGTTTTTTACCATTGTCTGTGACAACAAAGTCATTTTCTGCTTTACACTTTCTTTGACTACCAATATTTTGCATTTTTTTCTTCACAGCCGAGGCTGCTGCTATTTTGTATAGCTGTGATACTTACTCCTGTGATAAAATATATACATGTTCCCTTTTTTTGTTTACAATTTTCTGGCCATTATGTGCATGAACCTGCCGTTGATCTTGCTTTACATCGATCTTATTTCTTTTTTATGTTGAAGCAATACCGTACAGTACTGTGATATTACCGTACTGTGATATTGCGTTATCTGCAGCACACCCCAGCTCTTGGCAGAGAATGCTTAGGCTTGCCTTTTGCTGCAGTGAATAAATATTGTGCTATTGTAGTTCCACTTGATTTACTTTTTATTTTCGTTCTTGACTTTATTTTCACTCTGCTAAGCCCTACAAACTTTGAAGGACAAAATTTTCGCACAGACGAGTGCTGCGAAGCTCCACAGAGCGACTAGCGTAGTGACTTTCTGTGGCGGAGCGTAGTGTCAGAAGCTGGCGCCGCCTCGCGGCAGTCCGGTAAAACACGGTGGCCGCGGGTGAAGAATAGGATAGCGGCCGACGTGCCAGGCATCTCAAAGTATAGGAGGCGTTGGTTCGAGCATAGACGTTTCAACTGGCCCATAGCTGTACTGTTTGTTTTCGTGTCATATAAATCAGGCGCGCGTTGGAATGAGGTAAATACGGTATGCTTAGTTGGTACTGGGTTTAGGTTGCACAGTGTTTTGTACCTTTGTCTATTTGTCCGTGGTTCTGAAGTATGGTGCTTCGTGTCCAGAAGAAAAAGTTAACGATTCAGGGTGCTAAGTTTGTGGAGAAGCAGTAAGCTGTCACTGTACATAGAAACAATGAGTAAAATTGAAAATAAAATAGAGGCCAGACAGCAATGAGTAGTTCACTTTCACCTTCTTGTTAACTTAATTGCGCCTTTCATATCAAGTCCTGCGATTCTCCAGGGCTTTTTATCGTGCGCGTTATTAATTCCCCCCCCCCCCCACTGCTTTCTCCCACGTCGTTACTCGCACAAATGTCTTATCTTCAGGATGGAACGTATACCCTGCAAGCTTAGATACTGTTGCGAAGCGGACCGATCCCGCCGCTTCCACCACTGTTGCGAACGACGGGCCGATCCCGCCGAAGCCACCTCCGTTGCGAACGTCGGGCCGATCCCGCCGAAGCCACCACTGTTGCGTAGCGTATGTTTATCAGCTCGCGACTGCTTCTGCGCAGAGCTGATAAGACGAGCGGACGAGACGACGGTGAGTTAAACAAGGTTTATGTACAGCATATATACAGAGGCGTTACAATTTCGGCACTGGGGCCGACAGAGACTCGAAGAGCCGAGCTCCCCTCTCTAACACATAGGTCCGCTTTTCGCTTAAGACCGCCGACTCACACACATGTCGGCTCTCCGACACGGGGCCTCCTCTCACTCACATAGGACCGCCGATCGCGACGCGCCGCAGGGCTTCTTTTATTTACACCGGGTCCAACCAAAATGTCCAATCAGAAGCGCCGCTGGTCGTCCGGGCAGATTCCGCCAATGGGGGCCGCCGCGCCATGCGTCAGACCACCAGGCACGCGGCCGCCGGCTCGCTGTCACGTGCGCCGCTGACTCACTGCACCTGGGCCAGAGGGGCGCCGCGCGTGTTCACGCCGTTGAGATGTTCGCGTCGGGCGGGCTGCGGGCTGGCCTTGACCCAGATTGCCTTTTTCCGAGGCACGGACGTTTGACGAGGACTCGCTGGCATAACAGCACCCCCGCCGCCAGACAATGCACCGGAAAGACGAGCTGCTTCCACGGGGCTCGGATGTCAGGTGCGCTCGTCCGCCAAGTCCCTCCAGGTTCGCCTCCAGGGCCATGGGGAGAATACAGCTCCAGACTGTTCCGGGAACACATCCCATTTTTGACGACGGATCCCAGCTCCACTGGCTTGTCGCCACAACTTGCTGACCAGCTTCACTCGTCTCTTCTGACCATCTTCGGTTTCAGCACTTGTCGACGGTTCTGCAACTTGCCAAGACCGGATCGACAACAGACAACACACGACACACGCAAGTGCCCTCGGTCACCCGACAGAACACCAGACAAAGTATAGTACAACATATACCTATCTACGTGTCTATCGGAATTTTGTTCCCCCTACATCAAGAGGCACATGTGGGACACAAGACTCTTAAAGTAAGAACTTGAATTTTTCACACTTACAACAACGCAACGAATTAGAATTCCACATAAAGTTGGCCCCTTGAGATCACTCTGAACGAGAGCGCTCAGCCCAGGTCGTAATGAGGTAAAAATTTTGCCCCGAATCGCCAGCGAGAAACCGAAAGGTTGAGAAGGTACTAGCTGGAACGCACTGCTCAATGCACCTGCATTAGCGTTCACCTTTTTTTTTTTCTTTAGCGAACGTCAAAGTTGCGCTGTGGAGCAACATGCTCCACTTCAGTAACCGGCCATTTTCAGGCGACGATACCTATGCGGCACCAAGAGCGGCTCACACTTTCGACGTTGCACAGGGGAACAACGATACGGCTTGATACGGATTGACTCCTCACCGCTTAGCTCGATATCGTGTTCGATCACCTTCGTGTTTCCGGGACGGTCCGAAAACACATCTTCAAACACCAAAACAATCTTCCTCAGGTCCTCCTTCCGGACTTCACTTAACCTAGGCTCTAGGTTTATCTGCTCCCGGATTACTTTCGATCCCCCTTCAATTACCTCACTAGAACTCAAATTTTCTGCTTCCTCTTCCTCTGAAGCATTCAATAACAGATTTACGACCGCTTGATGTTGAACGTATGGTTTCATCAAGTGGTAAATTCTGTCCGGCCGCCTTCCTAATTTCACTTCATAATTTGAATCGCAAGGCTTCGATAATACTGTGGCGGGCCCTTCCCAATCAACCTCAAGCTTGATCTTTTTGAACGGCTGCAGCAGCATTACCTGATTATCAACTTCAAAAGCGCGCTTCTTCCCCGATTTCTCGTAGTGCTCCTTCGACAGCACTTTTGCCGCGTTTTTCTGGCTTTCCCCTAGCGCTTCAATTTGGCTTTCCACTAGCGCTTCAATCGAGAGATCCTCACTCTGCTCTCGAATGAGCGTCTCTCGATCAACTCTCGGCAGCTCGCTCCAACTTTCCGCTACAGGCGAGAGCGTTGCAACCCTCTCGCTCTGACTCAATGGCGCCATGTCGTCTCCCCCTACCGCGCCGGCCGTGCCGACCGCTTTCGCGACGGGCCGCTCGCGTGACTGCTCACATGACTCATGCGGAAAATTTCCTTTCTGGGGTTCCGTCGACCCGCCGACAAGGTCACTTGAGAGTTTACTGCATTGAACCAGATCAGGCTTCCGCGTTTGCGATCGCGTGAGGGCCATGCACGCTAAGTTGGGGAAGAACGATTTGCCCTGCTCTTTGAGAAGCTGCTCCGAGTTGTTGGAGAAAAGATAAGGAAAACGATCGTTTAGCGCGGCAGACCCAGCCGCTTCGGTGCAAAGCTTACCGAACGGGCCTTCAATGACAACGGTGGCGATTGGTAAGCGAACACTCTGCTCCTCGGCGACTTGCCTGATCCACGCGCATTCTCCTGTGAAGTCATCCGGAGACACCAATGAAGGATGGACAACGTCCATGGTTGCCGCTGAGTCTCTAAGTGCTCGGCACGTTTTCTCATTGACCCTAATTTCTTGGAGATACGGCTCCAACAACCGAATGTTTTTTTCTGATTCTCGGATCGTTGCGAAGGCAAACTTTTCCTGACAGTTTCTCGCGATGTGCCCTTCCTTTTTACAGTTGTAGCAGATTAGCGGCTTCCGTTTGTTTTCCGATTCAGATGCCTGTGTGGAAGAAACCTCCCTCGATTTCTCCGCTTCTGTTTGCCCTTCCCCTACACTGTCCTTCGTAAGAGACGGGTCCTTTTTGAAATTACGGTGCGGAACGGGTTTCCGTTGATCAGGTTTCCTTGAAAAGCCCTCTTTCTTTTCATCCTTTTCAACGCGCGCTGCCCTGCTATGCAACTTTCGGCGAGTATAATACTCCTCAGCTAACTCAGCTGCCTTGTTTAACTGTACGTCTCCAAGTCTGTCCTGCAGCCAAAGTTTGACATCCTCCTCGATGCAGCGGTAGAATTGCTCCAATGCAACGCATTCCACCACTTTATCGCGGTCGTCATAAACACCTTCGCCCTTGAGCCATTCAATCAAATCGGCTTTAAGACGAAACGCGAAGTCAACGTGCGACTCATTCCCCTTTTCAGCATACCGGAACCTTTGCCTGAAAGCCTCGGGTGACAACTTATAACGTCTCAAGAGCACTTCCTTAACCTCGTCATAGCTCTCGAACGCTTCCCTCGACAAGCAAGTTATCGCGTCGGACACTTCGCCGGGAAGAAGAGCTAGCAGGTTCCGCGCCCAAAGAGACTGCTCCAAAGCATTTCGCTCACAGACGTGTTCAAACTTGACGAGATACTTCGCCATGTCCTCGCCTACTACGAACGGTGGCAGTTGGTCCCGAATTCTGAAACCGCTGACCTGAATCGTCGGAGAAGCTACGCTAGGCGCCTGCGAACACTGTAGGATTGCCAATTCTAGTCGTTTCAACTCTAGGCGCTCTTGTCTCTCGGCCTCCTCGCGTTCGCGAGCTTCTCGCCTTTCTTCACGTTCGCGAGCTTCGCGCCTTTCTTCACGTTCGCGAGCTTCTACTTCTCGCCTTTCAGCCTCCTCGCGGCGTGCTTTGATATCCACCCAGGCCTCATCGACTTCCTCAGCCGACACTCCCTCATCCTTCATGATCTCAAGGATCGCTTGCTTTCGTTTCGCACGGCCCAAAGTAATGCCGAGTTCCTCACAAATTTCGATGAGTTCCTTCACTTTAAGGTTCTCCATCGTTCACACTAGCCTCTTGCTGTTTCCCCTGTTAAGAATCTACTTGCCGTACCCACTATAAGCCTACTAGCAAGACGCGCAAGCAATTTTTCACACTCCCGTGTTTACCCCCTCCGCATTAACTTTGGTTTCAAAGCGCTTCGACTTGGCTTGAAACGATCAAAGCTCACTTCAATGCTTCACACAGCCCTTCTCTAAACTACTACAACCTGAGCTAGAGTAGTCTGGTGAACTGAGGGGAAAACATCAGGCACTCACCGCATCGATGTCGCTGACGCCGGCCGATCCCGCAGCTGCCAACCACTGTTGAGAAACGGACCGATCCCGCCGCTTCCACCACTGTTGAGTAGCGGACCGATCCCGCCGCTTCCACCCCTGTTGCGAACGACGGGCCGATCCCGCCGAAGCCACCTCCGTTGCGAACGTCGGGCCGATCCCGCCGAAGCCACCACTGTTGCGTAGCGTATGTTTATCAGCTCGCGACTGCTTCTGCGCAGAGCTGATAAGACGAGCGGACGAGACGACGGTGAGTTAAACAAGGTTTATGTACAGCATATATACAGAGGCGTTACAATTTCGGCACTGGGGCCGACAGAGACTCGAAGAGCCGAGCTCCCCTCTCTAACACATAGGTCCGCTTTTCGCTTAAGACCGCCGACTCACACACATGTCGGCTCTCCGACACGGGGCCTCCTCTCACTCACATAGGACCGCCGATCGCGACGCGCCGCAGGGCTTCTTTTATTTACACCGGGTCCAACCAAAATGTCCAATCAGAAGCGCCGCTGGTCGTCCGGGCAGATTCCGCCAATGGGGGCCGCCGCGCCATGCGTCAGACCACCAGGCACGCGGCCGCCGGCTCGCTGTCACGTGCGCCGCTGACTCACTGCACCTGGGCCAGAGGGGCGCCGCGCGTGTTCACGCCGTTGAGATGTTCGCGTCGGGCGGGCTGCGGGCTGGCCTTGACCCAGATTGCCTTTTTCCGAGGCACGGACGTTTGACGAGGACTCGCTGGCATAACAATACGCATGTATCGCTTTGGTTATGTCCCAGCTATAATTGCAAGCTTCGCATAGCGAATGTGTCTTGAGGCGGAAGTTTTGAAGCTTACATGAGAAATCAACGCCTTGACTGAAATCGTGTCTATATATTAAACTCAGCTATTGACCCGCAGGTCACGGGATCGAATACCGGCTACGGCGGCTGCATTTTCGATGGAAACGAAAATGCTGTAAGCCCGTGTGCTCAGATTAGGGTGCAGGGTAAAGAACCCCAGGTGGTCGAAATATCCGGAGCCCTCCACTACGACGTCTCTCATAATCATACGGTGTTTTGGGGACGTTAAACCCACAGCATCAGCTGTAATGGCACGGTCATTTCTGTTAATGAACTTCAGCTGTCAATGTGAATGTCAGTGCCTGTCAACCATGAGCGACAACACTGTGAGGCCATCACCACTATCGGTCAACATGTGATCATTTTTCCTGGACAATTGGTAACAAGCTGCAGTCAGATAAAGATTCACGCAGTCAAGGATAAGATCTCCATTTATGCGATGTATTGCAGGGTGTCAGCTAGTTTTTCCGGCTAACAATTATAGCCAACTTAAAAATGAAAAGTTAAACAAGGGGCTTTAGGAAAACCTCATCGGCCGCACCTTAGCGGCAGTAGTCTGTACGTAACATCGAACTTGCTTCATCGCAAACTCTTAATTGATCTAATTACTATTATTACACAATTTCGCTAAGACGACAACTATAAAGAGTACGCCACTTCGAATAACCTCGGGATCAATGCTTCACTTCGTGCTCAAATCCACCTGTCCTTTCTTGTGTTGTTTTTTTTCTTCAGGAAAAAAAAAAGCGTGGAGTACGCGAAATAATCGCGTGCTGGTGCGTCTGAAGTGCTTACGTGCGAGGTTTTATGGGAACACTGATGAATGCGCATATTGCTGCATCGTACAGGGCTTCATGCTTTTTTATGCTACAGCATGAAAATTCGTAACGCATTCGTTCATATGGATGAGAGAGAAAGAGACTATTTCAGTCAGTCTTGAGGCTTATATAAGAAATCAACGTCTTGCTGAAATTGTGTCTATATATTAAACCCGGAAGCTCCGCTTGGATTTTTCGCGATGCGGTATTGTAACAATTATATTGTTATTTTTCGTATTTTTTTCGTATTTTTCTGAAACATGATAGAAACCTGCTTTTCCATATGTCCTCAAAATTTCATCCATTGACATATCTCTAGTTTATGGGCCTTTATTAACAGCACTTCGAAAGTATGCTCGCTTCCCAAACGATGGCTCGATTATGTACTCGCAGGAAATCGTATATATATATATATATATATATATATATATATATATATATATATATATATATATATATATATATAAAATGTGGCAGGCATGGTGGTTGAGTGGCCGTAGCGTTGCAAGTAGATCCTCCGTGAGCGGTCACAACGTGGTTTATTTCGACGTTTCGGCCTAGAGTCTGGCCTTCATCAGGATCGAGGATATAGTTTGGTGGTGCTCAGCTTTATACAATCTTAAATCAGAGGGGGAGAGAGAAAAAGAGGGAAAAAACGAAAGAAAAAGAAGAAAAAGGAGAAAAAAGAGAAAAAAAGAGAAGAAAAGAAAAAAAGGAAAGTATAAGGTGGACTCCCCCGGGCGCCCTCTTTCACTCTTCCTTCCCCTTCCTCTCTATCTCTCTCCCTTTTTTCCGCAGACATCCTAAAGGTAAAAAAGAGAAAAGGGAGAGAGATGGAGAGGGAAGCGAAAAAAGAGTGAAAGGGGGCACCCGGGGGAGTCCACCTTATATTATCTTTCTTTCTTTCGTTTTTTTCCTCCTTTTCTCTCTCCCTCTCTGATTTAAGATTGTATAAAGCTGAGCACCACCAAACTGTACCCTCAATCCTGAGGAAGGCCAGACTGTAGGTCGAAACGTCGAAATAAACCACGTTGTGACCGCTCACGGAGGATCTCCTTGACTATATTGTCGCAGTGCAACGCGAACAAAAGATGACAGCAGCTTACGGCAGCGAAAAGAGCTTATTCAGGATCAGCTGTACAGCAAGATGCCTGCTTCGTTGTCGTCCCAAAAAACCACCTGACCCACTAGCTGGAATCTACAAAACATTCCTATCATCGTTCTTTTTCATATAAACACGTGTCACTTGCCCCTCCTTATAAGAGCATCGCCCCGATGCTGATGTAGACGCACAGTATTTTTTTAACGTGCAGTCAGTCACTCAAGTATGGCTTCATACGCACTACATGAACAAGTTCAGGCTGGTGCTGGCGACGCCTCGGGCATTGGGGACTGTCGGAGACAACCTCGTAGGTGACGTTACTTAGCTGGCGCGATACTCGATATGGCCCGAAATATCGCCTTAGCAGCTTCTCAGACAGTCCACGTTTTCGTACGGGTGTCCAAACCCACACTCTGTCACCGATTTTGTACGTTACAGTTCTATGTGTTGAGAAACGGACCGATCCCGCCGCTTCCACCACTGTTGGGAACGACGGGCCGATCCCGCCGAAGCCACCACTGTTGCGTAGCGTAGGTTTATCAGCTCGCGACTGCTTCTGCGCAGAGCCGATAAGACGAGCGGACGAGACGACGGTGAGTTAAACAAGGTTTATGTACAGCATATATACAGAGGCGTTACAATTTCGGCACTGGGGCCGACAGAGACTCGAAGAGCCGAACTCCCCTCTCTAACACATAGGTCAGCCTTTCGCCTAAGACCGCTGACTCACACACATGCCGGCTCTCCGACACGGGGCCTCCTCTCGCTCGCATAGGACTGCCGATCGCGACGCGCCGCAGGGCTTCTTTTATTTACACCGGGTCCACCCAAAATGTCCAATCAGAAGCGCCGCTGGTCGTCCGGGCAGAGTCCGCCAATGGGGCCGCCGCGCCATGCGTCAGACCACCAGGCACGCGGCCGCCGGCTCGCTGTCACGTGCGCCGCTGACTCACTGCACCTGGGCCAGAGGGGCGCCGCGCGTGTTCACGCCGTTGAGATGTTCGCGTCGGGCGGGCTGCGGGCTGCCCTTGACCCAGATTGCCTTTTTCCGAGGCACGGACGTTTGACGAGGACTCGCTGGCATAACAGCACCCCCGCCGCCAGACAATGCACCGGAAAGACGAGCTGCTTCCACGGGGCTCGGATGTCAGGTGCGCTCGTCCGCCAAGTCCCTCCAGGTTCGCCTCCAGGGCCATGGGGAGAATACAGCTCCAGACTGTTCCGGGAACACATCCCATTTTTGACGACGGATCCCAGCTCCACTGGCTTGTCGCCACAACTTGCTGACCAGCTTCACTCGTCTCTTCTGACCATCTTCGGTTTCAGCACTTGTCGACGGTTCTGCAACTTGCCAAGACCGGATCGACAACAGACAACACACGACACACGCAAGTGCCCTCGGTCACCCGACAGAACACCAGACAAAGTATAGTACAACATATACCTAACTACGGGTTTATCGGAATTTTGTCCCCTCTACATCAAGAGGCACATGTGGGACAAAAGACCCTTAAAATGACAACTCAATTTTTTTTTTCCCGTACAACAACGTAACGGATTAGAATACCACATAAAGTTGGCCCCTTGAGATCACTCTGAACGAGAGCGCTCAGCCCAGGTCGTGATGAGGTCAAAATTTTGCCCCGAATCGCCAGCCAGAAACCGAAAGGTTGAGAAGTTACTAGCTGGAACGCACTGCTCAATGCACCTGCATTAGCGTTTACCTTTCCTTTATTTTTATTTTTTTTTGATAGCGAACGTCAAAGTTGCGCTGTGGAGCAACATGCTCCACTTCAGTAACCGGCCACTTTTAGGCGACGATACCTATGCGGCACCAAGAGCGGCTCACACTTTCGACGTTGCACAAGGGAACAACGATACGGCTTGCTACTGATTGACTCCTCACCGCTTAGCTTGATATCGTGTTCGATCACCGTCGTTTCTCCGGGACGGTCCGACAACACATACCCAAACTCGGAAACAATCTTTCTCAGGTCCTCTTTCTCAGGTCCTCCTTCACTTACGCTAGGCTCTAGGTTTATCTGCTCCCGGATTACTTTCGATCCCCCTTCAATTACCTCACTAGAACTCAAAATTTCTGCTTCCTCTTCCTTTGAAGCATTCAACAACAGATTTACGACCGCTTGATGTTGAACGTATGGTTTCATCAAGTTGTAAATTTTGTCCGGCCGCCTTCCTAATTTCACTTCATAATTTGTATCGCAAGACTTCGATAATACTTTGGCGGGCCCTTCCCAATCAACCTCAAGCTTGTTCCTTTTGGGTGGCTGCAGCCGCATTACCTGATTATCAACTTCAAAAGCGCGCTTCTTCCCCGATTTCTCGTAGTGCTCCTTCGACAGCACTTTTGCCGCGTTTTTCTGGCTTTCCACGAGCGCTTCAATCGAGAGATCCTCACGCTGCCCTCGAATGAGCGTCTCTCGATCAACTCTCGGCAGCTCGCTCCAACTTTCCGCTACAGGCGAGAGCGTTGCAACCCTCTCGCTCTGACTCAATGGCGCCATGTCGTCTCCCCCTACCGCGCCGGCCGTGCCGACCGCTTTCGCGACGGGCCGCTCGCGTGACTGCTCACATGACTCATGCGGAAAATTTCCTTTCTGGGGTTCCGTCGACCCGCCGACAAGGTCACTTGAGAGTTCACTGCATTGAACCAGATCAGGCTTCCGCGTTTGCGATCGCGTGAGGGCCATGCACGCTAAGTTGGGGAAGAACGATTTGCCCTGCTCTTTGAGAAGCTGCTCCGAGTTGTTGGAGAAAAGATAAGGAAAACGATCGTTTAGCGCGGCAGACACAGCCGCTTCGGTGCAAAGTTTACCGAACGGGCCTTCAATGACAACCGTGGCGATTGGTAAGCAAGCACTCTGCTCCTCGGCGACTTGCCTGATCCACGCGCATTCGCCGGTAAAGTCATCCGGAGACACCAATGAAGGATGGACAACATCCATGGTTGCCGCGGAGTCTCTAAGTGCTCGACACGCTTTCCCATTCACACTAATTTCTTGGATATACGGCTCCAACAACCGCATGTTCTTTTCCGATTCTCTAATTGTTGCAAAAGCAAACTTTTGCTTACAGTTTATCGCGATGTGCCCTTCCTTTTTGCAGTTGTAGCAGATTAGTGGCTTCCGTGATTCAAACGCCCGTGTGGTATCAGTGCGTTGTTTAGAAACCTCACTCGATTTTTCCGCTTCTGTTTTCCCTTCCTCTACAGTGTCCTTCGTAAGAGACGGGTCCTTTTTGAAATTACGGTGCGGATCGGGTTTCCGTTGATCAGGTTTCCTTGAAAAGCCCTCTTTCCTTTCATCCTTTTCAACGCGCACTGCCCTGCTATGCAACTTTCGGCGAGCATAATACTCCTCAGCTAACTCAGCTGCCTTATTTAACTGTACTTCCCCAAGTCTGTCCTGCAGCCAAAGTCTGACATCCTCCTCGATGCAGCGGTAGAATTGCTCCAATGCAACGCATTCCACCACTTTATCGCGGTCGTCATAAACACCTTCGCCCTTGAGCCATTCAATCAAATCGGCTTTAAGACGAAACGCGAAGTCAACGTGTGACTCATTCCCCTTTTCAGCATACCGGAACCTTTGCCTGAAAGCCTCGGGTGACAATTTATAACGTCTCAAGAGCACTTCCTTCACCTCGTCATAGCTCTCAAACGCTTCCCTCGACAAGCAAGTTATCGCGTCGGACACTTCGCCGGGAAGAAGAGCTAGCAGGTTCCGCGCCCAAAGAGACCGCTCCAAAGCGTTTCGCTCACAGACGTGTTCAAACTTGACGAGATATTTCGCCATGTCCTCGCCTACTACGAACGGTGGCAATTGGTCCCTAATTCTCAAACCGCTGACCTGAACTGTTGGAGAAGCTACGCTAGGCGCCTGCGAACACTGTAGGATTGCCAATTCTAGTCGTTTCATCTCAAGGCGCTCCTGTCTCTCGGCTTCCTCGCGACGTTCGCGCCTTTCAGCTTCTTCACGTTCGCGAGCTTCGCGCCTTTCAGCTTCTACGCGAGCTTCGCGCCTTTCAGCTTCTTCGCGAGCTTCGCGCCTTTCAGCCTCCTCACGGCGTGCTTTAATATCCACCCAGGCCTCATCGACTTCCTCAGCCGACACTCCCTCATCCTTCATGATCTCAAGGATCGCTTGCTTTCGTTTCGCACGGCCCAAAGAAATGCCGAGTTCCTCACAAATTTCGATGAGTTCCTTCACTTTAAGGTTCTCCATCGTTCACACTAGCCTCTTGCTGTTTGCCCCTGTTAACAATTTACTTGCCGTACCCACTATAAGTCCACTAGCAAGACGCGCAAGCAATTTTTCACTCTCCTGTGTTTACCCCCTCCGCATTAACCTTGGTTTCAAAGCACTTCGACTTTGCTTGAAACGATCAAAGCTCACTACAATGCTTCACACAGCCCTTCTCTAAACTACTACAACCTGAGCTAGAGTAGTCTGGTGAACTGAGGGGAAAACATCAGGCACTCACCGCATCGATGTCGCTGACGCCGGCCGATCCCGCAGCTGCCAACCACTGTTGAGAAACGGACCGATCCCGCCGCTTCCACCACTGTTGGGAACGACGGGCCGATCCCGCCGAAGCCACCACTGTTGCGTAGCGTAGGTTTATCAGCTCGCGACTGCTTCTGCGCAGAGCCGATAAGACGAGCGGACGAGACGACGGTGAGTTAAACAAGGTTTATGTACAGCATATATACAGAGGCGTTACAATTTCGGCACTGGGGCCGACAGAGACTCGAAGAGCCGAACTCCCCTCTCTAACACATAGGTCAGCCTTTCGCCTAAGACCGCTGACTCACACACATGCCGGCTCTCCGACACGGGGCCTCCTCTCGCTCGCATAGGACTGCCGATCGCGACGCGCCGCAGGGCTTCTTTTATTTACACCGGGTCCACCCAAAATGTCCAATCAGAAGCGCCGCTGGTCGTCCGGGCAGATTCCGCCAATGGGGCCGCCGCGCCATGCGTCAGACCACCAGGCACGCGGCCGCCGGCTCGCTGTCACGTGCGCCGCTGACTCACTGCACCTGGGCCAGAGGGGCGCCGCGCGTGTTCACGCCGTTGAGATGTTCGCGTCGGGCGGGCTGCGGGCTGCCCTTGACCCAGATTGCCTTTTTCCGAGGCACGGACGTTTGACGAGGACTCGCTGGCATAACATATGGCGAGCATTGTAGCGGCCTGCATCGTAGTCTTGTCGCTGGTGGATCCGTAAGCGGGCGAGCTGTCTAGCTTCTTCCGCGCGTTCAGTGAACACGTCAGCGCCTGTGTCGGTAGCGTACCATTCATGTGGCAACATCGCATCCAGCATAGTCCGTACCTCCCGTCCGTGAACCAAGCTGAATGGAGTCATGCGAGTCGTCTCCTGTTTAGCCGTATTGTATGCGAACGTGATATAGGGTAAAATCTCGTCCCAATTCTTATGTTGGACGTCCACGTACATCGACAGCATGTCTTCAATCGTCTTGTTGAGGTGCTCCGTTAGTCCATTTGTTTGCGGGTGGTACGCAGTGGTCTTCCGGTGAGTCGTTCCACTAAGCATCAGGACGTGGTCTAAAATAGCTGCCGTAAATGCTGTTCCGTGGTCCGTGATCACGATAGTCGGAGCACCGTGGCGTAGCACAATATTTTCTATGAAAAATCTCGCCACTTCCACTGCGGTACTCTTTTGAATAGCTTTTGTTTCGGCATACCTGGTTAGGTAGTCTGTTGCGACTATAACCCAGCGATTCCCTGCAGTAGAAGTAGGAAGGGGTCCCAAAATATCCATTCCTATCTGTTCAAACGGTGTACGTGGAACCTGTACTGGTTGCAGCTGACCGGCAGGTCTCTTTGGAGGTGACTTGCGGCGCTGGCAATCGATGCAAGTGTGAACGTGGTGCTTGACGGCTGTTGTGAGTCGTCGCCAGTAGTATCCCTGCTGTACTCTTGCCAATGTGCGAGTGTAGCCTAAATGGCTAGACGTCGGCTCATTGTGACATGCTTGGAGCACTTCAGTTCGAAAAGGTGCAGGAATAACGAGCAAATAGGGAGCTCCGATGGACGAAAAGTTTCTCTTGTAGAGGACGCCATTGCGTAAGCAAAACGACGATAATGTCCTTGCAAAGACTCTAGGTGCCCTCGAAGAACGTCCGTCCACGTAATTAATCAAATCAAGCAATTCAGGGTCACTTCGTTGTTGTTTGGCAATAGTGGACGCGTCGAGAACACCAAGGAAGGCCATATCGTCGTCGTTAGAAAGAGAAGCTGACTGTACTGGTGAATGAGACAGGCAGTCGGCGTCCGTATGGCGCTTCCCAGACTTGTGTATGACCGTCATATCAAACTCTTGTAACTTCAGACTCCAGCGTGCTAATCGGCCGGTTGGATCTCTTAAATTAGTCAACCGACAGAGGGAATGATGGTCACTTATAACTTTGAAAGGGCGGCCATACAAGTACGGGCGAAATTTCATAACTGCCCAGGCCACGGCGAGGCATTCTTTCTCAATTGTTGAATAATTGGCCTCAGCGCGTGTTAGCGTCCTGCTTGCTAGGCGATCACTCGTTCCGTGTCTTCTTGCCACTGCACAAGCACAGCTCCGAGGCCTACATTGCTTGCGTCAGTGTGAAGCATTGTTGGCGCTTGTTCGTCGAAGTGAGCAAGCACTGGGCGTGTTTGAAGACGTTGACGGAGGTCATTAAACGCTGCTTGCTGTTCGTGATTCCACTCAAAGGTGGCGTCGTCTCTAGTGAGGCGAGTTAACGGCGACGCAATCCGTGCAAAGTCGGCGATGAACCGGCGATAGTAAGCGCATAGGCCCAGAAAGCGCCTGACAGCTTTCCTATCGGACGGTACTGGGAACTGTGCCACAGCCGCAAGCTTTTCGGGATCAGGCCGAACGCCGGTACAGCTGACGACATGACCAAGAAACAGCAGTTCTTCAAAACAAAAGTGGCATTTCTCTGGTTTCAATGTGAGGCCTGCGGAGCGTATGGCTCGTAAAACAACTTCTAGCCTCTTGAGATGCTCTTCAAAAGTTGGGGAAAACACTATGACGTCGTCTAGATAAACTAAACACGTCTTCCATTTAAACCATGAAAGTACAGTGTCCATGAGCCTTTGAAAAGTAACGGGCGCTGAGCACAGACCGAAGGGTAGAACTTTAAATTCATATAAATAATCCGGCGTCACAAAAGCGGTTTTTTCCCGATCTCTTGGGTCTACCTCGATCTGCCAATATCCACTTCTGAGGTCCATTGAAGAAAATTAAGTAGCGAGCGTTCCGAAGCCTATCGAGGGAGTCATCAATACGTGGAAGCGGATACACATCTTTCTTAGTCACTTGATTCAGCTTCCTGTAATCCACGCAAAAACGCAGGGTACCGTCCTTTTTCTTAACTAATACTACAGGCGATGCCCACGGGCTCTGTGATGGCTGAATCACATCATCTTCAAGCCTTTTAGCAACTTGTTGCTGTATCACTTCCCGTTCCTTTGGAGCCACACGATAAGGATTCCGGTGTATAGGCCTTGCTGCGTCGTGGGTAATTATTCGATGCTTTGTTAGGGGCGTTCGACCGACCCGTGATGTCGATGAAAAGCAGTCCTGGAATTCAACTAGCAGCTCAAGAAGTCTAGTTCGTTCGTCTCTTGACAACGTAGTACCAACGTCAAGATTAGGTAGTGATTCTTCTTGAGGTGCTTCGTCTAGGGCGGATAAACTGCCTTGGATTTCTGCAGTAGTGTCAAAGTAAGCGACGGCTGTACCCTTCGAGAGATGTCGGCGCTCAGAGCTGAAGTTAGTGAGCAGCAAGTTTGTGCGTCCAGCAGTGACAGTGACAAGACCTCGAGCAACTGAAATACCGTGGCTAAATATCAGTGAGCTTATTTGGTCAGCAATGCCGTCGCCGTCAAACGGCTCATCCCCTGCCACCGAAACAAGCGTACACGATTGTGGCGGGACGACCACATCGTCATCCGTCAGACGCAAAGGCCCTGAACAAGACGTATGTCTCAGCTCTGAACAATCGACTAAAGTAGGGCTGTTGTTGCGAAATGTAATGACACTGTCAGGGATGTTGATCACGGCGCCATGTTCTCTCAGGAAATCCATTCCGATAATCAGGTCTTTACAGCATGAAGCGAGAACGACGAACGTCGCCACGTAAGTAGAGCCACCGATGTCGAGCCTTGCTGTGCACATTCCGACAGGCATCAGTAATTGGCCGCCTGCCGTCCTTAAGTGAGGTCCCGTCCACGCTGTCTTTACTTTCTTGAGGCGTACGGCAAGGTCATCACTGATAATAGAGAAATCAGCCCCGGTGTCGACTAAAGCTTTGACTTGCTGTCCATCCACAAGAACGGTAAGGCCCGGGTTCACGGTTTCGTCGGTATTACGTCTTGTCGGCTTTACAGCGTCCTGAGGTGGAAGTAATGGGGGCTTTTTTTCTTCGTCTTGACAGCCTGCAACCTTACCCCCTG
This sequence comes from Rhipicephalus annulatus, assembly GCA_013436015.1. NCBI lineage: Eukaryota > Metazoa > Arthropoda > Arachnida > Ixodida > Ixodidae > Rhipicephalus > Rhipicephalus annulatus. The sequence goes on from WOVY01010668.1 coordinate 86,539, forward strand.
AGGTCGCCGCCTTCAGTTTACCCGGTGTGGGCTGGGTGACCTCGCTCCTCTGGTGTCGGCAAAAGTGCGGCGCTGCAACGAAGGTGACTGGGCAGGAGAAGGAGAGCGTGGTCGATGTCGGAAGACCGGCTCGTAATCAGTTGTAGCCTCGTCATCATTGTTACGGCGGCCGTCGAATGGGTGTCGAGGTACCGGAGGTCCTTGAGAACCGACATCTCCACGGCGGGATACATACTCGTTGGCATGTCGAATGTCAAACCGTGGCCTGAGAGGGCGAGACAGATCGGCGCGGTGCCAGCAATAGCGGACTATGTGGCCTACACCTCCGCAGTTGAAACAGAGTGGACGCCTGTCGGCAGTGCGCCAGGTGTCTGTTCGGCGAAGCTGTGGTTGCCGTGATGACTCCTCACGCGACGAAGGCCATGGCAAGCCAGAAGACGACTGGTCGTATGGGGGCTGGATGGATGGGCGCCACGATGTCTCCCCATGTGGTGGTGACCAAGGAACAGTTGCAGGTGGCGGGTAGTATGAAGGCGGAGCGGGTGGGGAGCTTCGAAGGGCGGCAGCGTACGTCATGGGACGTTGTTCGGGGGCAGGATCAGCTGTCGAGAATGCTTGGCGGATTTCGTCACGGACGACTTGAGCGACGGATGCCATGGGTGTATCCACTACCGGAGTCCGCAGCCTTTGCAATTCTTCACGAACAATCTCTCTAATTATGTCACGTAAGGAGCTATGACTGTCAAACGTCACAGCGGCCGCGTGAGTTTGAGGGCTGCTGCACAAGCGGTCATATTGTCGGCAGCGTTGGTGAAGGGCCCGCTCGATAGCCGACGCTTCTTTGATGAAGTTCTCTACAGTGCTTGGCGGGTTGCGCAGAAGTCCGGCGAACAGCTGCTCTTTCACGCCGCGCATGAGGTAGCGCAACTTCCTATCTTCAGTCATCTGCGGGTCAGCCCTCCGAAATAAACGTGTCGTGTCTTCGGCGAACATGGCGACCGTTTCATTGGGTTTTTGGACCCTTAGCTCTAGTAGTTGGTGGGCGCGGTCACGTCTGTCGACATTGGAAAAAGTTTCAACCATCTTCTGGTGAAAGTCGGTCCATGTGGACAGGTTGCCGTCTCTGTTCTCGTACCAAGTACGAGCGCTGTCATCGAGATAGAAGTAGGCCCGGCCGAGCTTTTCCTGAGCAGACCAGTGGTTGATCTTCGCAACACGGTCATAGTGGTCTAACCAGTCTTCTACATCTTCGTGTGCGCCACCACCAAAGCGTTTAGGCTCCAGCGATTGAAAAAAACGTTACCTGGGATGGAGCGGGAGCACTGGTGCCGAGAAGTACAGGCTGGGGGCTGGTGTTAGCCATTTCTAGATGTCTGGTAGAGGTTTTCTGCGAGAGGTTGCAGTCTGGAGGAATACCTCGTAGCCGACGACTGAATCGATGGACAGGGGTTGCAGTAGGCACGTCCGGGCTGGATGAACGGCTCCCACTAGGACTGTGAAGCATCGGGCAGCGTCACGGCCCAGCACCTCCACCAGTGTCGCAGTGCAACGCGAACAAAAGATGACAGCAGCTTACGGCAGCGAAAAGAGCGTATTCAGGATCAGCTGTACAGCAAGATGCCTGCTTCGTTGTCGTCCCGAAAAACCACCTGACCCACTAGCTGGAATCTACAAAACATTCCTATCATCGTTCTTTTTCATATAAACACGTGTCAATATATATATATATATATATATATATATATATATATATATATATATATATATATATATACGATCCTCATTCGCGCCCTTCGCGGGGAGCATGTACGCGCATGGGCCCATGGTTTTAATGCCAGTAATAATGATATTTGGGCTCATAGGTCCCAAACCCACGATATGATTGACAAATGCCGCAGTGGAGGGCTCTGGGAATTTCGAACACCCGCTGTTCTTTAAAAAGCGCCAAAATTGAAGTACAAAGGAATATACCGTGCCGCCTCCAACGAAATTAAGCCGCCGATCTCAGTAGCACAACAAGAACGTTAGCTGCGCTAAGCTGCCGGCTTAGTAAATGCACACAAGCTCTTCCTTATGTGTCATAGAGTATCAGCAATTAACAATGCACCTCTACATTGGATTGCTACCCGAGGATTATCTTGGATGAAAAACACCGAATAAGTTGCAAGGGTGACCGAATTTTGAATTTACCGCCTTCCGATTAGGTGCTGTTGGCGGTAAAACCGAGGTAAGACGACACGTACCAATAAAAAAGCATGCACAGTATCCACGACTAAGTTATCGGTTATCGTTCACTGGTTCATGCGAATCGGCGTGACACAAGACAGTCGTACCCCAGCGTTCTTTCAGCGAGGCGCAAACTCACCTTGCATGCGATGCACTTGCAGCTGAACGAGTTGAACGTTCTGTTCTTGTAGGCCTTCTCTGTTGCGGCACGAGTTGCTGATGCTGATGACCTCTCATGGATGGCGCTTACCCACAAAGGGGGATAGGCCAAGAACCGGGCGGCAGGATACTTAAATGAAACTAAAATGAAAATGAAGCCAATCTGAAAAAGTAGCTTAAAATAATACTACCAAAAAACAAAAATGTTTGCTGAGCAAGCGGTCAAACCATCTTTTGTTTTTGAAAGACATAACTACGAATTATAAACTAATGATCTTAAAAGGTAGGGGTTCAGTAGCACGGTAATCTTTTAGTTGCGTTGATGTAATCAAACACAGCGGAGCATACATCCCTGTGGCAGTAACCAAATGAAGTTCCGCCAAGTGATTATATTACTGGTAGATTTACTTGTATTCCTAGCTTTTGAAATGGGGCTAATAAATATCTGTTTCTCTGATAAGAATAACAATGACAGAATAAAAAGAAATGTTCAATTGTTTCATATTCGTTGCACCAAATGCATAGCGGTGACGCCTTGAGCCGAGCTTTGTTAATGTAATAATTTAGTTGTGGAACTGCACAGCGCAATCTGGTATAAGTGACCTCTAACTGGCGAGATAAACACCACTGTTTATTCCAGCAATAGCTCAAATGCTCGAAATCTTATCCAAATTACCTTTTCCCCATTGCAGGCAAGCATTTCGGAACCTTACGCTGTTACGTAAGCCGTATCTGGTAAAACTAGGATGGTGGGCCCACCCAGGGATACTGCTGCTAAAGAGCCCGCCATAATCCGCGGTGGCCTGGTACCCATAGCAAATGCGGTTTTTTTTACGTTTTTCGGTACTAAATGCCGAAGCGTATTCATCAGCTCTGAATTTACTGCCGCAGAAAGTACATTACAAACTGATAACGAATCTGTAATGATAACTGCTAATGATTCGCTTGAGGGCAATTTGCGTAGGGCAAGAACAATGGCCAATAATTCTGCAATGAATACCGGGGTATAATCTGGGAGTCGAATCGCAAAGGACCAGTCCAAAGAAGGAGAGAAGATGCCAACCCCAGCCTTTTCTTTTGACACAGATGCATCAGTCACTATGATATTGCTTATCTCTAGGTGAGCTAGATAATCTGCTAACTGGTCATTCAAATACCTATATGCAAATTGTTTCGCGTTATGAGGAAATATATCATCGAATTGTATGCTAACCATTGACTTCAGGTTGTGTATTGGCCAATATGTCTAATTTTTACATTCAGTTGCTTTAGTAGCGCTTGTGCAAATACTATTTGCGGGGTGTGTAGTCGCGACCAATGGGTTTCGAAAAATAAAGTCGGTTCTTGAATGAAAGCGTAAAATGAGAGTCTTTGGTGTGAACTGTATATATTTAAGAATGCTTGCACAGTAAGAATTTTAAACCTATTTAGCAGAGAAGGTCGGCGACGACCTTCCATATACAACACGTTGTTTGCAACAAACTTTGGTAGACCCAGACACAAACGCAACGCTTCTCTTTCCAGCAGTATTAGGGGTCTCATTTTATAAGCTGCGCTGCCAGAAAATAATACACATCCGAATTTCATGATGAGCCGCACATAAAGTTTATATATCATTATTGGCACATCTCTTCTTAAACCCGCTTTACGGTTTGCAAGCTTCCGTAGCCACCCCATGGCCCGTGTTGCCTTGGAGTACACATCATCAATGTGACTTCTCCAATTTAATGTATCATTATATATGATGCCCAAATATTTAAGAGAATTCGCCTGCGGAATGAGCTCATTACTGTACATTAACGAGATGTTGATAGGCTGCAGAAAAGAGAATGCAAGAAGCACACTTTTCTTTACGTTCAGGATCATATTTTTAACCCATCTTTCTATCATATTGAGATAATTTTGTAGACTCTGGTATAATGATTGAAGGTCGGTATTACTTGCAAAGAAAGCAATATCGTCCGCGTACACGAGTTGAACGGCCGGGTATGTGCAGTCGAAGCAGAAAACTTCGTTTTCGCCAGACCTTACGCACGAAAGTCAACGAACTACTTATCGAAGGACCGCAAAAGAAATGTCACTACCGATGCGGCCGACGGTACACCGTGATCGCGGTGTTTCTGTGTTTAGAGAAACGAAACCACCCAGCACGAAACACAACGTTGCCAAGGCGAAAATGTGGTTTGCTGCAAAAATTAGTCGCTATGAAATACATAGCGCTGCCATCGCATGCGATTTTGAATGAATAAAAAAATTGTCGGTTTAGGTTTACGTGCGTCGGACAAGCCGTGCCACGGAGGAAGAAAAGGTGAGCCGGGCACACGTAGCCTTCACAGTAGTATATAGTTTATTGCGCCTTCATACATGAGAGCTTGTACGATTACAATGCATTTTCGGACCATCTCACGTGGATGTGCTGACATTGACTTCAAGAGGCGCATTTTCATTCACGACCAAAAAATCCTTCAATAGACGGTTTCGGTGTTTGTAAACAAACCGTCGCTCGCGCCGAACGGCCTACCTCAGCAGACTTCCGGTGTGGCACTTCCTGCAATGCTTTTTCAAAGGTTCTGGTGAAGTTTGCTGCTCTGTTATTTCTGGTGCATTCCTTAGGATGTGTTTGCAGCAACGTCTAGCGGCTACATGAAGAGACTCACTGCTCACGTGGCCGATTGGCGCCGCGCAAAATATCCTTCGTGGCGTTCCGATGAGCGCGGCCCCCTGCTCCGTGTTGCCTCTGATAGTGGCCGCGCCTGCAGGAGAAGCTTGTCAACGAACTTAATTGGGCCACGGTTGGTTCTGCATGTCGATGTGGATGCGCTTTGAAGACGCGGACAGAGAAATTGACAGCGCACACTTGTGTTTTCTCTTTCCGCGTCTTAAACCGCACCCACATATATGCAGGAGAAGAGTTGCCCGATTCATAGTGAAGTTCAATTCAGCTTTTCGACTAGAACTGAAAACCTTCCTCCTGTCAAACCCCGAACATCTTTGTGTTTTCGTCTAGGCACACAACCTCAAGATAAAACGCTTATCTTTGCGCCTGTGTAGCGCCGGGTTCTTTATAGAGATCATTGGCGTTCGGATTTGCTGGCGATCCGAAGTGTTTGCGTGACCGAGAAAATATATAATGTACTGGTTATGTAATAACATCAACTGGAGCAATTGGTCACGCGAACTATTATGGTTTACTCACGAGTAAGCTATTCATGAATCAAACTTTTAAGTTGAACCCACCTAAGCCATGTTCACACCAAAACATAAATGAGCTAGAATGCAGCGATATTATTTAGCGGCTGAAAGACAGGCTATGAGTCATTTGCTCGCACAGATAAGTGCCCACTCGCGAGCGTCCCTTTAAAAAAAATTCAAATCCAACGACAACGAAACGTGGACACCACGACGTACACAGTACGGCGATTCATGTAGAGCATAGCTAATTTGTGTCCTATGTCGTTTCACACAGTAGGCATCGTTTTTATCGTTAAAACTATACGAGCAACACCTTTGCGATAAATTTTCAGTGTTCGCTCTCACGTTTTGTTACCTATTTCAGGCGTCAGTACACGTACCTGCCATGAGTGGGAGACGACAGCAACTGATGTCTTCACGGTAACCGGAACCTTCGACTAATCTAATATCTGAGTATCGTCTCTGCGCCATCAGTGTGCGCTGAGCTTTACATTGCCTTTAATGAAGTGGGAAGAACAAGCCTACACGCTCTTAACGGGAATCTAGTCTGCTCTCGTGATCAAAACGGAACGTTTTGGCTAGCATATAAAACTAGTTCAGGCTTGCAGACTGCACCCTGGCTTGACAAAGCTGTGCTCGAGATGCGAGCGCTTCATCGGAATACTTTTATTTGCATAAGATATCGAAACGCAAGCAACCGCGGCCAACAACAAAGGCTGAAACCACGCAAGAACAGGCTAAAATGGATATTTCCTGGAGTGGTTTTCTGGTGAACGCACAATGTTGCCAGAGACCGGTAGGCTCTTGCGAAACCGTCTATATATCCTATTTTCATACCCTGGTACAAAAGAGGAACTCATTCAAGCCATGCTTAAAAAAAAGCTTTGGAACGAACGGAACGACAACTTCATACCAAGGAAGGTAGAAAGGACCACCACAACCTGATTTAGACAAGCCTTTTACGGACGCCGAGATCAGAGCAGCCATATTTAGTACCAGAAGAATACAGCGGTGGGTGCGGATAAAATCACCAATGGTATGATCAGGAATGGCGAAGCCACTGAAGCTCTCATGAAATACATAAACAAACATTGGCTCGCTAGAACTGTTCCACAAAAATGGAAACATGCGATTGCGGTCATGTGCCTAAACCAGGCAAAAAACTTGCCATTGAGAACATGAGACCCATCTCCCTCACGTCTTGCTTAGAAAAAATCTTTGAAAAACTGGTCAACACCAGGTTCCTCAATCATTTCGTGTACAGCAACCTCATGTCCGACAGCATGTATGGCTTTCGCTCACACCTTTCAACGCAAGATGTTCTACTACTTTTAAAAGAACAAGTATTATTGCACACTTGTAAGATTAGAGAAAATATCGTTATGGCAGTTGACATAAAGGGAGCCTTTGATAACATCAGTCACAAAGCAATGCTTGAAGGTCTCGAGAAAGCTAACAGTGGAGAACGAATATTCGAATATGTCAAAAGTTTCCTTAGTCACAGGATTGCAATAATCAACTTGAATATTATGAATCTGACATCATTTGACCTCCAAACAAATTGGAACACCTCAAGGAAAGGTCATTTCACTGACACTTTTCAACGTAGGCATGACAGGTCTTGCAAGAAAATTCAATGATATTGCCCGTCTACAACATGCGATATATGCAGACATCACAGTATGGGCAACCAGAGACAGCCTAGCGAAGAAACGAGATAGGTTACAATGGCGGCTAGCACCATAGAAGAGTGCACAAAGATACGGGGTATTCAATGCTCAGCATAAAAGTCCGAGCTCATTCACTTTACGACAAAAAAAGTAAGGAGGATCGACCCGAGTCTAAAGTTGGAAGTCAGGCTCGAAGGAACTATCATTCCTTACCTTACGAATACTAGGTGTGTGGCTACAAGCTAATTATAGATGTCTGCACACACTAGATCATCTCAAAACATTGGCAGAGCAGTTCTCACGCATGACCTCGCATATAGCCAACAACCGTAAAGGCATGAGAGAACAAAAGTTGCCCTAAGACTGGTCAAAAGCCTCGTCATCAGTCGTGTTACATACTTGCTTCCATATCACATTATGAACTGACAAGAGAAAGAAAAAGCAAACCAAATAAAAAGAATGTCCTACAAGACAGATTACCGCGGAATACTTCAAATGACAAGCTACTGGCACTTGGTCTTCATAACACAATTGAAGAATTATCCAAGACCCAGATACTAGCGCAAGAAAATTGCCTTCTCCAGACCCCAACTGGCAGAGCAGTCCTAACAAAATTAGGCGCGATACATTGATACAAAAACACTAAGAAACTAAAGCGAACTTAGAGAATGGTACACTGTATTGCCAATACCAAGCAACATGGATCCTGCTCTGGATGATGGAAGAAGAAAGGTAAGGGCTGACCACGTTGACAAAATTACAAGATATATAAACATGGCCCAATTGAATGACGCCGTGCCTTATTAGACTGATGTGAAGAAAGCTGCGTGTGTAGTCGCAGACTGTTGAGGGAAAATGACAGCCTGCACTTCAAAAGATCGGGCTTCGACAACACAAGCAGAACAGGTCGCCATAGCACTCACAATAAAAGAGGGATGGAGGACGCGATACGCTCTATTAACAATTATTACAGATTTGCAAAAAGCTTGCCAAAACTATCTGAGGGGCAAAATTGGAGCACAGGCGCTCGGGATATTGGTTGGAACAAGATAGGACCCCACAGTAAAATACAAACAGACTGACTTGGGCACCGGGGCATGAGGGCATGACAGGGAACCTGCATGTGAATGAGAGGGCTTGATAATTTACAAATAACCAAGCCAGTCCAGACTCTGCAACAGAGGAACCTACACCCCTGGACCCTCGTTTCGCAATGATTGTTAAGTACTACAGGGAAAATAGGCCACTCTATCCATGTCCACATAGAAAGCTCAGTGCTGCGGAAGCAACAGTGCTAAGATTACAGACAAACACTTACATAAATATGCACACTTTCCATCCTATCTTCCCCACGACATGGGGTAGATTGGGTGAAAATTGAGCATGCCCGTGGTGTCGGGTGAAAAGTGTGCAGAGCACGATGAAGAACACGACACCAATGGCACATGCGACGAATGAGAGACGCTGCTGCATAGCCCTGCTCTGGTGGATCAGCTGCTACTGATCCACAGAGCTGAACGGATGGCTCGTGCCAGTGGAGCTCTGGAATAGGGGCACATTCTCTTTGGACAAACTACTATGCCCTTCACCCTGTATATTCCTCAGGACACTCGAGTTATAGCCTGTCTGGTTTATGCATATAATAAAGTTTTGTATTACTACTACTACTACTACTACTACTACTACTACTACTACTACTACTGCTACTACTACTACTACTACTAGTCATTTGAGGAGAGAAGGCCATGCCTCACTTCTTTATTTTCAACAGGTGACCATAAGAGTATGCGGGTCAGAAACAGTGAGAATCAAAGGAACATATTTTATGGCATTCCTTGCGATGAAGTAAAGCTTCTCAGCTATCCTACAAGATGCTCCCCTCTGCGCCCTCTCACTGCCCACGCATATGCCCTTGACCGTTAGTACATAGTGAAGGAGATCCAACTACAAGGTCGTTTTGCCAAGGCTGGCAACACAGACCTCTTGCATTATTATATTAAGGTTATAGTTCATTACAATTAAGATACAGTCAGCGGTATTGAGGTGCAAAGGCTGCGAGAGGTTTCCTGAAGGTGTGGGCTATGTATGCATAAATGTCAAACTGCACACCTGGCAACGAAGTGCATCTAGGGCTTGTATATTGCGTATTGCGAGGTCGTTTTTTGGACAGCGAGCTTGTTTCATGACCCAAGTGACAGTTTTTTTTTTTTGTAAAAATGTCCTGTGGTCTGGTTTGTGGGCTTCTATTTGGTGGGCTTTCAGTAAACCCATTGTTCACTGGAACCCTTTGTTTGGAACAAAGGCTTCCAGTGCTGAAGCAAAGCAGTGGTGGCTAAGAGCTTCAGCCTCCAATAAGAGTGCGATTTTCACATAGGTGTAGAACTTTTACTTTTTCAGGTAAGGGGCAGGGTCTTGGCATGCTCTTATCTCTCTCTCTTCTGCCGTACTCTCAACTGCTTATCACACCCAGCTCTATAGGGAGCTAAGCAGAACAACTCCATTAAATAGGACACTTCACCAAATAAGGTATTTGTGTCCTAGACATATGGCTTGACCCACCATAAGGGATCCACCATGAGTCGTGTGACGGTACAACTTTGGAAAAGAAAATGCTAAAATAATAATTTATAGATTAACAAAAATACCAGTGCTTATCTTGGTTCTTTTACTGCATGTCAACTCCCTCCTCCTTTTCTTCCTGTAGGTGCCCATAAGCTGGGTACTTCCCTGTGTTCTCCTTGCTTCTCTATTCCAGCCTCTGATATAAGGCATGTCACATTATTTTTTTGTTTTTTCTGAATATGTGTGTGCTGTTGAGTTATGACACTGTACAGGTGTTCAAGTGAGAATTTTCAAATGTGAACTCTATGGGCAGTTTTTTTTAGGACTTCACTCCCTCCATTATTATAATCCACTCTACATAGGCCGCTTGTAATCAATATCAAGTGCTGTTACTTTCTCTGTTTTTAACTATCGCTATTTCTCCATCGCATAAAACAAAAATGTAGGGCCGTTAAAGAGCAATGGATTAACCAAACAAGGGGATACAAAGTGGAACTGTACTGCCACACAAGTTAAACCCAGATATGTTGAATTCAAAGGGGGAACATAACGACTTCACATATATCAATAAATCGAAATGAAGCAGACGCCCATCTGAATTGGCAAGAGCATGTGGAAGTTTCTTTTCTAATGACAAATAGCGGCAGGGACTTAGGTTCACTGTGCAGGGGTAACGTTTATCTATGCAACGCAGTTTTCACCTCATCATGCAATCTGGTCATGCTAAGCCACAGCAGATCCATCATCATGGAATTAAACTGAAATCATTGACGCACGAACCATTCACATCCTGGGACAGGCACATTGCTCTTTTCCCTACTGTGCTTGCACTGCCCTTCATTTCAGTGTTGTGCCCAACAAGGCCTTCTAAAATCGCACCAACTAGTTGGCATGACTATTTCCGTTGGTCCGAGTGATGTTCTAGTTGGGACATGTGTATCTGCAAGTGCACAGCATGGCGCAGTGTCTGATATGTTAATGGGGAGTTGCATATATGGTGAGAACAGCATGATGCCTTTGCATGGAATTTCAAGGGGTATGCTAGCAATTCACATGTTCACATAGCGAATGTTGACTTTATAAATGTTAATTTCAACTGTATTATACAGAATGTTGACTGCAAAGCAGTGAAAAAGATTATACCAGTCACAAGTGAGTTTTCTTTATTGGTGCCAGCACCATGAAACAAAATCAAGTAGCAGCTGCATCACAAAGTAATTTTCTATATGTCTTAGTCTTTTTTACACTCGTTACCTTTTTCTTCTGCACACCTTCAGTGGTATAGATTCAGTCAAAACAGACCGTGATTAATATAGACTTGACTCTAATAGCATCGAGGATTTACAGTGATTGTTCGCATGGCAATAGTGAGTCAATGTCAGGTGGAGTACTTTCCACCCGACTTTGCTGCACGTCTTTGGTGCCTGCAGACTTGCTAGAGTCAAATCGGCACTCAGTGAAACCGACTGAAAGCTTTGTAGTGACCGTCATTTTTATCTCACGTCAACTACTGTCATCTGGTTTGGGGTACGACAACTCTAACAAATATCCGCAAACTGCACGTCATACAGAAAAGGGATGTTTGTGTCGTTGCAAATGCTCCATATCGCAGTCACACCACTCCCATATTTCACGACATGAAGCTGCTACCTCTACCTGAATACTACCGCGCAATGCTTGTAAAACGCTACCAGGCAGGATTAAAAGGCGACAACCTTTTAGGAACCATTGCCAACCTAAACCACCGCAAAGTTCTTTATAACACGCGTTTCAATCACACATGGCTTATCCCGCGCACGCGCACTAACTACGGCAAAGAAATGCTGCGCTTCCTTCTGCCGTTTCACTTGAATGCCATATCGTCTTCCATTTGAGTGACTGTTCTGATTGTAAGTGTAGTAAGCGTATGGGCACATGCCCCATATTTTTTTTTACTTTGGTGCTAATCTTGCGATCTTCTTTTCTTGCATCGTTACACTCTCTTATTGATATCGTATGTGTAAGGAAATAATTACGGTCATTTCTTTGAGTTTATTACTTTTCAATCTTCATGCTTTATTATGCTTATGCTTATTATACTTTATGCTTTATACTTGCTCAAATTTTTGTACATTGTCACTGCAATAAAAGTGTTGCCTATGCTGCCCATTTGTAAGGGGTCGTGGTCCCAGTCAAGCCCATTAGAGGCTTTTTGACCACGGCCCTCAGCATCCCGAATGTTGAAATAAGTAAAGTTCAAAGTTCAAAGTTCAAAGTTCAAGTCATGATTGAAAGGCAGTCTTTTGGAGCCAGGGTTTTTGCACATGTGACCGGCTGTGGTTGCTGCGCCTAGATGTAAAAAAAGAAAACAAAAAAAAACATTGTGAGTGAGGCTTTAATCTGAAGTACATTTTTTTGATGCGAGAAAGAGATTCATGCTTAATAAACAACACAGAAGTTGGCTGGTCATCACCGTCGAGCACCTAGTCTAGCACACGTACCCAAGATGAATTATTTGAAGCCATTTTAATGCAGATGAAACAAACACAGTTAAACACCTGATTGTGCCTAGACGAGTGTCCAATATTTGGCCTTCTATTCATGTTTGTTTTACTGCACAGCATTTGCTTTGAAAGGCTCTATGCAGCAATGAAGTATAACACAGAGCAAATGTGCACGCAAGCTTAACCAGCCAACTAAACTGTTTGGCTAAGCCAAGCATCTTGAACAACAATATTCCGCTTTCTCCAACATCCCACCCAAAGATTGGCCTCCCCTCCGCTAAATTATAGCGTAGTGCCGCTGCTTAAACTGAAAACGCTGTACCCCTCGGTAGTTGCAGCTAACTGTCAATCAAGTGCAGTGGCCTCTTCTGTCAGAAGGCAACTGCCATCAACTTTTTCAACTGCAGATAAAGTAAAGAAATGTTCTAAAGAAGTGGGCTGAAAAAAAAAAAAAAAACTCGTGCAGTAGCACTAGTACATACACGACACAGTAACAAGGATTTCACAAAAAGTGTTCAAATAGTTAAGAATTCCAATTAATATTTTGTAGATAATATATATTGCATAGAACCTTTTTGTTTTTATTTCTACAAATATCTATATAGTGAAACTCTCATCATTTGATGTTGCACTAAGCTTTCCCACTTGTAGCTCGCCTAACCAGTGTAACAAATTTTAATTCTTGAAATATATTACAATTGCAAGCGCTTCTATTAACACAAGCTGCTCTGAATGCAACAACTAAGCTATTGATGGCATTTTCATATTTTCATTCAGTGTTTGTCATATAAATATACGAGTGAAATTACTTGACTATCATGTTTATGAATATATACAATAATAGTGTTGTTGTATAGTTATAGCTTCTAAAGAGTGATCATTATTTATATGTATGAATCCTTCGCCATCAGCAAAACTCTGTGCAAGGAGTTTTGCTGATGGCATACCAATTTAGATCATTCTGCAGTTGCAATTTACAAATTCGGGTTTCCTGCACCTATTGGGAGTGTACCATGTGATAACTACACTCCATTTTACTACAATGTGGCCACTTGAAATACTTCTTCAAAGACTATAGTCGGCATTCTTTCAAGCCATAAGAATTCTTTCTTGACTCGTGAGCAATAAACTGCAGAGTTCTCAGGGTGCACGTACCACACCGGCAGTGGATGTTGAATGCATCAATGATGATAGTAATAAACATGACCCTGTAACAATTTCATTCTCCCGTAAGAACATAATTGAGTGATTACTGTTGTGATAAAAAACTACGCCTTACTTGTTGGTTTCCCCAGCATACAGCCAAGAGTGACGGCTGTCGAAAGTGAGAGGCTCAGCCCCCAACTTCTCTCAGTGGGGGGCTCGCAATCCCCTTGCTTCCCCCTCCCCCGGCTGATACGCCTATGCCTCATAATGTACTCGATTCCACTGCTTTCTTTGTCGCCACTTTGCAAACTGCTGTCAACGCTCTTAGTTACCATGAGCGAGGCTGATCAGGTTTATCAGAGTCTAGAGCGGAAACCTTCTTTTGGCGCTTCCAGTATGGCAAAGATAAAATATTTAAAAAGATTCGTAACAATCATCGTCTCACAGCAGCTTCTACAGAGCAGTGATGATGCTATACATTTTTGACGAAAAAAAAAAAAAAACACTTTTCTTGAAGCACAAAATGCTCTGGCTGGTCTATAAAACGATTTCTCGTTCCCATTCATAACAAAGCAGGCTACAGCACAAGACGATTTTGTGCCTTGTACTGTAGCCTGCTCTGCAATGCTACAGCACAAGATGCGAAAGCGTCGCATAGGTGGCCCGCACCGCAAAGAGCCTCCAGGAAAAATCGTCACAACAGAAAAGTTGGATGAATTTCACTATATTATTTTCTGGCAACATTTTCATTCGCTCATAACAATATGTGTGAGTGATTAGTGTGGTTAGTTTCCGCGTTAGTTTCCCCAGTGTGCAACCGGCAGTGAAGACCATCGAAAGTGGGGGGGGGGGGGCTGAGCCTCCCAACTTTTCTCAGTGGGGGGCTTGCGCTCCCCTTGCTACCATGGCTGATACGCCTATGGGCGGAGGGCATATTCAGATGCGCGCAATCATGAATTACGGCAGTAACTATAAAAACTATAACGATTCTCGTAAGACCATTTATTGTTAGCGCGCAGTGACGATTGCCAGTCAGAATAGCGCCGACCTGACAGGAACGCAGATCTCGTGCACAACAACAACCACAACGAACTCATTGTCTTCTTCACTCTACAATTAGCATCTTAACCGGTAGAAAAAGGCGGTCGAGTCAAATGGGTGGCTTCGTTTTTTCTGCGATTAGTCTATGGCCATTTTGAAATTTCTGAAGTGTGGCCAATCAGCGTGGAGCGTTAAAATCTGACTAATTCAGGAGGCGAAACCGATATCGACGTACCAAACAGCACATCTACCATAACGTCCTCAACGACGACACTTTCCCTCGCCGTTATGAACTGTTGATCTAGAAACTTCGTTTCGTGGAAGCGCTTTCCTGCCACATGGCCGCTTATCAACGCTCGCTTATCCTCCTCCCCTGATGCGAGAGAAACAGTGTCCTCACTGAGGGCGCTTTCAATTGATATGTGGGGCTTAACGTCCCAAAACAACCCTTATGATTATGATAGACGCCGTAGAGGAGGGCTCTGAAAATTTCGACCTCCCGGGATCGTTTAACTTGCATTCAAATCTGAGCACACGGGCCTGCAGCATTTTCGCCTCCATCGGAAATGCAGTTGCCGCAGCCGGGATTTGATCCTGCGACCTGCGGGTCAGCAGCCGAGCACCTTTAACACCTCCTTTTGTATACTAAACACATGCCACATTCTTGTATTCGTATCAATAAAAAGCATGAAAAAAAAAACAACCTTTAGCCACTTGACCACTGCGACGGGGCCCAGTTCATTGTTCGTTTTCGAAATGAATAGTAGATGCGCTGTTTGGTGCATCGGTTTGGTTTGGCCTGATAAATTAATCAGATTTCATCGCTCAGCGCTGATTAACGGGGGCTATTGTGTGTGTATGCACATATGGCGACTAGAGTTACTGTGTATGTTCTCTAGGTAGCATATACAGCAAGTCCAATGGCGACCACACTTACTTCTCGCTATTTGTAACTCGACGAAAGCGTGACACACGCGTCATATGATGTTACATTCCATAAATAGTATGCATATCGTAGACAACGTACCTGTGTTTAGCGGGGGTATGCAGTCAGCATAAATAGAAAATTGTTCATTAATAAAGATGCTTCCTTCATCAAGCCAAGTGCTTTGACTTTTTGCTTGTTCAACATTTGCTTTCAAATTCTTGCATGTATATACCCATCTCTCTGCTGGCATCACCTAGGCGCTCAGCAACGCCTGTTCTCAACGACATGCTTTATTTATAAACACGGTTAAAAAGAATAAGTGAAGCTCCTAAGTATTATGCTAATAAAGTTATTTCAATCAATCCTAAACAATACAATTTCAATTAATTTCATTTTTAGTCGTAGCTAATGGTTGTAAGTGAGCAGCAAATGTGTGCAGCCAATTCAATCGACACAAGTTATTATTTATATGCTTAAAAAAAAGGAAATTTTTACAGGTATTCCCTCACAAGCTAATCAAACAGCGACATCATTTAAGCCGGACCGTTAACGCGCTGCCATGAAAAGAACATAACACAAGTGAAACATATTTTGGTATAGATACAGTAGTGCAGGCTAACAGCGCTTGACTCTGCGGACCACTGTCGACGTCAAAATGAAGTTTCTTCGAAGATGTTCTGTCACGTACGCCCCCGCACGCGACAATACGCGTAAATCACTGCGAGCTATATTAAAAAAAATGATTTTTTATTTGGCACACGGCTGAAGCGGAAACTATTCACTGGCTGTGCCAGCAGCGTGGTTACAAAAAATAATGCTCAAGCATTAAATGAAAGACTCCGCAGTGGCGCACTTTCAGGAACACCGGGGACATTGCTCGGTCAGGCTTGAACGTTGTTATAGAAGTGGCTGAGGAATGACCTTGCTTTAGCGCTCTCTTTTGCGGCACGTTAGTCGCGATCGTAGCTTTTGCGCCCCCACGGTCTACCTCCAACACAATTTCGAGTCGTGGACCAGCTGTTCCGACTCCGCCTGCAAGGTGAAAACAAGAACAAACGTACATTCACCGTGTATTCTTAACGCTAATGGGATGGGCTTTCCCAGCAGAACGTGTAACCATGTAACACAAGTCATGTTTTTATTGCCTGGGCATGGCCAGGCAGAGGGGGAGGGGGAGGAGGAGGAAAGAACTTTATTCAGAGTCCAGCGAGTAGATGGGGTGGGCGAATGACCCCGCCTAGGTTACAACCAGGAGTCCTTGGATCCTGGTGGCTTCCTCGGCCCGTTGTACGGTCCACATTTGGTCTTCGAGAACGGGGCTGAGCATTGCGGCTTCCCAGCGCACACGCGAAGGCTGTCACCAGAGGCCGCATACTCGTAATGGGCACTGATCCCTCTACATTCCCATAAGATATTCTCCAGAGTGGCTCTGTAGTCGCAACACTTTCACCTGTCCGTTTTGTAAATATCAAGATATATAATCTGCGAGAGTTCAGGATTCGGATACGTCCTAGTTTATAATTGCCGCCATTCGACAGACTGTCTTTTTGTTAATTTTGGGTGAGGGGGCGGGAATATGCCCCTCTGTAATCTGTAATGTTTTGTAATGTCAGTGAACGCAGCAGACTCTTTCCCAACCCTACCGCCTTTATATGAAAGCCAGTAGCCAGATCCAAGTGCGCAGTCGTTTGCGTCCCATTTCGAAGAAGCTTGGCTCCTCGGCTGTATTCGTAAACTGAACAACTGCTAGTTTTGCCTGCAGCTTTTGTAGCAAGCGCGACTCCGCATGCATCAACAGGACAAGCAACAATCTCTCCCTTTTTCGAACTAAACAAGACCATTTCCACGATGCACTCCTGATAATCTGGTTTCAAAATGAGATCTGCCTGTGTTATTTGAAGGTAGCAACCCCGCAAGTACAGTACAACTCGTTGCAATGCCGATGGCAAGAACGAGAAGAGCCTTGAGCTTACGGAGTCGTGTATGGCTGGTAGTAGCCCGTGAAGACCACGTCCAGCTCGCAGCTCTTTTCATCAATCAGGAGGCAGCAGGCCTCGCGACCGGATTTGGTGGCTGCGTAGACCTGAACTTTGCCAACTTTCCTTGAGGCTTCTTCGGCTGTTGGCAAAGCCCAGGAGCGCAGCTTTGTCGCCAGCAAAGTCCACGGGACGCCGACAGCTCGGTAGAAGCTGTAGTCGGTGCCCTCCACTGAACCCAGAGGCAAGATGGTGATTCTTGATGGATGCGTGCCTTAAAAAAAAAAAAAAAAACGGCGACAACAACACTCGGTTATCGCCTGAACGAGGATAACATTTTAGGGTGCTTCAAAACACAGATATACTGTGCTGGGATTCTAGAAGCAAGCACTGTACAAGGGGTGATGCAGGAACTAATGTAATGGCCAAGAATTGTAGACAAACGCTAAACTACGAAATTAAGGAAGCAATTACAACATGGGCAACAGAGGAAACCTCCAATAACCACAAGCAAGACGAGACGTCCTTGTTGCACCTCTGATCGCACCATCAAATGCAATCAGTTTGTCAAATCAAGTAAGTTTATGCAACGCCTGTTTCAACACACGACCGACGTGGAGTATCGTGGACAAAAAGGCATCAGGGCTTGACGTGGTACATGACCCCGCCTCGCAGGCAGCAACAAAAAATGCGCTTGTGCATGCATGCACGCACATACACACACGCACGCACACACACACACACTAGGATATTAACATTAATAGCAGTGAAAGTACTATTTAGGATAACTATAAGGATATGTTAGAAAAAGTGAACTACATGACACACATAATGAATAGTTGTCTCAGCTACAGTTAGTCACCATCACTAGTACATTGCAGAGAACTCAAGAATACCTAGTCACAATTACACTTGGCGTAGGAATCACTCAACCGAAATAAGAGGTCTTCCACAGTCAGTATCGTGCAAGCAAGCGAAGCCTCGCGTGCGCGCATCTGATATTTTCTAATTATCGCATTTCGCAAAGCTCCCTTAACTCTTCCCTTTCTACCTGCCAGAAATTCGACTCGACATTCACCCACGTATATGGCAGCGCAGCACTTTGGTTGCTGCAGGCAACAACGGTGGTCGTGCACGAAACAATGAAACGCAACAACGAAAGGTAACAGTGAAATGCGGCAAGTGCAATGACAAGCGGCCTCGATAAAAGGTCGGACTTCCATATCAGAAACGGCTGATGGCCGACAAGCATACTGCAGAGCGGGCGGCAGTAATTGCAATAACGGCACGTAAAAATAGACATGTGACTGACCCACCTTTCAGGAGCTATTTGTGTGCATTTGCATGTTTGTACACTCGTCGGTGCCGTCATTATTGCGAGTTATGCCATCGCTGCCACAGTCCCAAGAGTGCAGGACTCGTAGATGCTTCGCTGTATATATATATATGCTTGTTATATACACATACCTGCCAATTCCTCCGATTTTCCCGTAAGGCAATAGAATTTCGAACAATCGCCCGACTTTGTATCGACACGGCAATGAATCTCCCCAATCCTAACGCGAAAAAACAAAACAAAAAAATGGCCGCACATCTGCATGCATGCTTCCCTGCAAATGTCGTCAAAAGACGATGCCGGCCGTCTTTTTTTGTGCATGGCGTCGTATTTTCAGCGCGGCGCAAAGAATTTCACTAGGGTTTTAAGAAGGAAGTGTATCTTTAGGGGTTCATTTTTCTTTGTTAGACACAGTATTAATGAGAACTTATAGGCAATGACTGTCTTTTACAATGACCGTCTTCGTTGGTTCTCATTAATAATGTGTCTAACTAGGAACTTTAGAAATATGTATATGTATTTACGTAGTACTATACTTACTTACGTAATTTATACTTATACTTGCGTATTGATGTTGCACCTCAGATATGCGTAATATTTGCTTTTTCATTGACAATGTTCACAAGTATGAATGCAAGATGGCTGGGTGTTCAGCAAGTGCTCAAAGTTTAGCAGGGAGGCTGAATCGTGTGACAGACAGACAGGCCAGAACTTTTGTGTTCAGGTATCTCAAGAAAGACTATGGTCTTTAATAACCAAGGAAAGTGGTTTTAAAATTGTCTGGCCTTGTCTATTGCATGAAGATGGCTTTTTGAGTCACTTTCACTGCAGTACATCGGTGTCATGCAAAAAGGCATACTAAGATTGGGAAGAGGCTTTACCGATCTCTACGACACTCCCGAATATGTATATCATAATGAGGAATATGCATCCCTACCTTGTATTCACATCATGTTACTTTTTATTGCGATAGCAATTATATGGACACTCTCGGCTGTTTTTTGTAGTCGCCGTCAAGTCCCGTAGAGGTATATGTATTTATATATTTCTAAACGCTTCAAAGAAAAAAAAATGTCGCGACCTCTCAGAAGGGAATCGTGAGGAAATCCGAATGCATTTCTTGTGCAGAGAGTACACGGCGTAGTAATTTTAATGGCGTAAATCAATCACGAGACGAGGATTTGTATCGTAACTATTTATTTACACATTCATCAGCCAGCAAACGGTCTGGAGTGAGGCGCGCGCTTTACTCCTTTTACATATACGTAGGAGCGAGCGGACGGGAGAGTGGGGCGCGGGGAGAAGAGAACACCAAATGGCAAGAGAAGGAGCGGCGAAGCACTGCACCTACCCTTCTCCTGCACTGTCTCCGCACACGCGGGAGCTCCGCTACACTGTAGTAGAGAGATTGTAGCTCCGGCAAGCTTCCGCGATGCGAGTGCCCTCACAGGCCAGCTGTTTTGCTTGACACGCTTGCCGGGTGCAGGGAGCTCCGACGGCGGTGTGCGGGCCTAAGGGGCTTCGCTCCTAAATAGCCTTACGAGTGAGATTATGCTTTCCGGGCGCCTTCTGTCTCAATAGCGTCACGCGCGACTTGTGACTGAACTGTAAACTTGGTTGAATGTAGCAGCCCGAGAGCGTTTGATAGGCTCTCAACAGGGGGTGTTTATGTGAGGAAACCTACCTCGCTCATTTCACCTCCTTTACTCAGCGCTTTTTTAGGGGCGAAGCTCCCTAAAACGGCATCCCGTTCATCCCTCGTCGTAGTCGTAGTGTGTAACCAGTCTTACGCTTTGACCTGCTAGGTGGTGCCGGTGGGAGATTTCTCCTGTGCGTTGTTGAACAATAAAAAATTCGCAGCGTGCGCGTTAACTAAAAGCCGAATTCTTCTGTCTCTCATTCCCATTCAGCGGCCGTTGGCATGTACATTGAGCACTATCTGACAAGAAAGGGTTGCTAGGTTATACTCGCTGGGCGCAACCTCCTTGGTTTTAGAAAGGTTTAGCGAGCGTTGGGCTGCAGTGCCATGAATACAGTGAACTAGTATATACCATGAACTCGAGGTGGTTAAAGTTGGGAAGTAGACACAAAGCGCAAGCCGTAAGAAAGTGTGCATGTGCCACCTCTCGTTTAGTCCTTGGAATGTCCGCTGTATGGCGGTGCTTCTATATGCGGAATATATGATGAAAAGATGCGGGATGGTGGTACTTGGAGTGTTGACTAGATGGATGAACGGACACACAGACAGATGCCAGGACGAACGCACGGATGGCTGCACGGACGGATGGACGCATGGACGGACGCAGGGGAGGATGCATGGACGAACGCAGGGAACTCTCCACTACTCTGCCCGCACCACCTGCTTCGGTCGGTAGGGGCGAGGTTAAGCACGCGCACCCACACCTGTTGCTATGGGAGAGAGAGAGTGAGAGCAAAGAGAACACCTGCCAGCTCGCGGACGCCACCGCCGGATGCCTGACATAGCCCGAGTAAGAAATGCATTCGCTTTTAAAATAATTCAGAAAACTGTTTCCAACGGAAATAGCGTGTTCTTGGCATTTACCAGCGAGATGGGGAGACGGCGCTAAGGGCACGCGCACTCGTCACCCACGCTAACTTTGCCATGTGGGGGGGGGGGGGGAGGAGACGCCCACGCGCGTGTGCGCTTATCTCGCGGTGGAGCAGAATTGTACGCTATGGGCTTTCACCGGAACGATTGCGTTGTAGTTACCTGGTGCACAAAGGTCACTTCGCTTGCTGCAGTCTCTCCATTTGTGAAAAAAAGAGCACGCTTTCCAAACACAGTGAAATAACAACTGTGACAAAGTTCGCGCTCAACCTGTGTGTGTTCTTTTTGTGCGTTCTTTCGTATTGAGCAGCACACTGCACATTCCGATCTGGTTGCCGTTTTTTGCGTGGCATTCCAATTTTTTAACGCGATAGTGTTAGAGATCTCGTGTCGCAGAAATCCGTTGACGTCGGCACCGTTGGTTGTGAGCGAAAAATCGTCCGTGAGCGAGAAATCACGAAAAAAGCAAATAAAATAAAGAATTAAATTTTTGGTCTCATCGAGGATCGAACCCGGGCCATTCGCATGGCAAGCAGATGTACTACCACAAAACCTCGTTGCTACTTGCAGCTGCTTCGGGAAAAAAACACTGCATAAATGCCATGTAGTGGAAGGAGTCTCCTCAACGCATTTTGTGCGACAGGTGTCACGACGAAAACAAGCCCGTTCGGCGATTTTTAGGCGCATTCTGGAGCCAATCGAACTAGGCTGAAAAAGGCCGGGATAGTGTAGCCATCACTGCTAAAAACACACAGAAACTTTCAAACAGCTCTTAAAATGGACAACTACGTCCATCTAGCGGAAAAGATATCATGACCCTTGAAAACAGACAACACCAGACAGACACAGCAACAGCTCAGCGTGGACCAGAATCAGAAGCAGAAACATCTTTCTCCTCAAATTCCGCCAAATGACCATTCACCTCAATGCAAACACACTGTAGTCCTAGGCGACTCCAATGCCCATAGACTGAAAAAACACCTCCGCAAAGCTATACATGACCAAAGACTACGCATCACTACAAAGTCCGGCGCCAATCTCGAAAGAACACTTCAATGAACTGAAAGTGAAATTCAGAAGGCAAATTCCACCAACACGGAGCTGCAGCTAATAATCCATGTAGGTACGACTGACGTCCTAAATAAAGCAGACATTGAAAAGACCACCGACCAACTGAAACAAAAACTGAAATACTGGAGCCAAAAGACACCCAAACACCACTACATTAAGTGTGCCATCCCTGAACCAAACACAAGGGGCCAACAATTTGCTACAACATGTCAAACATGGAACACAGCGGTCCAAACTGTGTGTACAGCACTGGGCCCCAATGTGCGGTTTATATCAACAGCTGCACAGCTAACCAAAGATCACCTAAATGATATACACTTCTCGGAACAGGCAGCTGACCAGGTCAGCAATCAACTAAGTGATAGGACAAACAACCAACTCGCCCACAACACTGGAGACGATCAACAAGACCAGATCAAAGGACAGTGCAAACGCTACAGAAGGCAATGACAACAGCCCTAGGCAAACTAGGACAGTGAAACCAGCACGTAAGCAACCAAACAGGCCAAGCCACACACACAACCATCTCCCCCCCCCCCCCCCAATTTCAGTCTCCCAGAGATCACCTTCAATCAGTTTCCAGAAAAATACGAAACAGAAGAGCAAGCATAGTGAAGTGAAAAAGGAACTTACTATATGCCTACTAAACATGCAAGGAACAAACAAGCTCTAGTGGGCTGAACTCCAAGACCAAGTGAACAGACAAAAAATAGATATCTACGCTCTAACAGAAACTCACCTGCGGGACGATAAACAACCTTTTCTCCCGAGGCTAATATAGCAAGGAAAGAACAGAAGCAAAGGACAAAAACGGGGAGGAGGCATCGGTTTTATTGCACCAAAGAAAATCACAGTAAATGGGCACTCTCAATAGGAGGAACACATGTGGATAAAAACAAAGATTGACATGCGTGACCTCTACATTTGTGTCATATACATGGCAACAGGCCTAGAGGAAAAAGAGTGCAATGACAGCATTTACGTGTGCCTCAAGAAAGACACAGAGCAAACTTACAAAGGCCAACCAGTACTGTTATTGGGATATTTCAACTGTCACATGGTAGAATTGGACGGTTACGAAAAAGATGCTGCTGGCATCTGCAAATTATTTAAACAATGCAACCTACAAACCTGCATCCAGCTAGTGAAAGCACTTACACATAGTCACGCAAAGCCAACAAATCTGCTATAGACTATATACTTTAAAATCAAGAGATTGTAAGGCAAATATAAACATCGCATCTGTGAACATAGACGAAAACAAAACAAATAGCTGTGGAAGTGACCACAACAGAATGAAACTGTGCCTCAGACGCAATCAACCACATCGAGTAAACCGGCCTGAAACTACGAAAGCCCACTGGCGAGGGAAAGAGCAAGAGCGGCTGGACAAATTTGCCAATGAACTTGGGTCAACATCAACAGAACCTCTAGCATACGAGGAATTCATGGAAAAATGTCTCTCAGTAGCACAAGAAACCATTTGGAAGACTAGTGAAAAAAAAGGACCAGAAACACACCTTGGTTTGATGGAGAACAGAAAACAGAAATCCGCATTCGCAAAGAGTTATCCAGAAGGCACCGTCACTGTCACGGACGGCCATTTTTGGCGACCCCGCGTCACGGCAATTAACGGGTGCCGTACTCCCCCACTGACCGTGGGACGGCGAGCGCATGAAAGAGAGCCGATAAGTGCAGAATGGGGTGCTCTTCTTCAAACGTCGCCGCCGACGTTCGATCCTTTGTAACTGTGGCGGCGTCTGCAGGGTCGTGGAAGGCCGCGATGCACCCCGAACAAGGATTAGACCACGGAACGCACCGGCTGGGAGCCAAACCGTCTGACCGTTACCACGAGGAAAACCGTGGGAAAACCTCTGGTGGCCAAGCCGTATGACAACACCCCAACAGGCTGTCCCTCTCGCTAGTCGAGGGCCCTCTCCCAATTAAAAAGGGGTGGGGTCAATATATTTTTGGGGCGGAGTTTCCATCAATTAAACGCGCATGATTGGACTCATGTAGAGGTCTCTTGTCCCCAAGGAAGAGAGCGAAATGACACGAGAGGGATTTAAGCGCAGAATTTTGCCCTGCTAGGCAGTCTAGTCACTGACCAACATGGTTTAGAAGTGAAACAAGTATCTCTTCTAAAAGTTTTTAGTGTTGCTCTGTATCGGCTGGCCACCTAAACTCAGCCATTCGTCTTGTTGTGACGAGATATTAACGTCTGCAACGTAGACATCGGGACTTCGCCTTGAGTTAGCTCAACCTGCCCGAGGTCACCTGCAAGCACTAGCCTCCCGGGAGCCACCAGCGTAGCAACACCGCCGACACATCGCAGTCGTGCCAGAACTCTCTTCGACTTCTCGCATCCGATCGTCGGGGACGCAACGCTGCCGGTCATCACACGTATGCATTCACCTGTTTATATCTTCGAACTTTCTCCTCCGTAGTCTATTGTTGTTAGTTTGTGTAGTTTGTAATTGTTTTCTCGCGTAAGCTGATTTATTGTTTTTATATGTATTTTCAGTTGTATCAAGTGTTGATGTATTTTGTTAGTTGTATTGAAGTGTTGTATTAGATCCCGTGTGCTGCAATATCACTAGAGTAAAGTTTGTTTTGTTTTCTCACGTCTCTGATCTCTTCAGTGTCTCTGCTTGCGTACGGAACGAACTAAGCTGCTGTCATTCCCGTCGCCGACTTTGCGCTGGCGACGCTAGAGTGGCAGCTTGTAACAAAACTGGCGTCCACGACGAGGATGTTCCGTACAAGAGTAAGACAGTGAGGGGTTAACGAGAACCGTGCGGACAGCGTGGTGATAGAGCCGCACAGTTGAAGCGGTTGCATCCTGCATATGATTGCGCTGGTTTTATAGTGGCATTATAGAGACAGTTTGCAGCATGGAGTGTATGGATTTTGATAAGTGGATCGCGCACGGTAAACAGTTAGGCCTCGAGGGCGCCGAACTGAGACAATGGGTTAAGGAGCAGCAGGAACAGGCGCGGGCGTTAGCCAGAGAAGAGCGGGCACTGGCCCGGGAGGAAAAGAAAAAAGAAAGGGAGAGAAAACACGAAGAAAAGGAGAGAGAATGAGAAGCGGCAAGGGAAGCCGGAGAACGGGAAGTACAGTTACTGCAATTAAAGATTCGCCTCAGTGAGAGTAGCAGTGTGGGCAACACCCTCTAGACTAGCTAAGGCCTCTCCACTTCCTCCTCTCCTTAGCGCTCACGTCACCACACTACGACGGAGCTGCTTCGCCGTCTCTCGACCCGCTTTTGGGAAGCTCCCCTTCCGAAGCAACTCGTCTCCATCACTCCGCCCAGCTCCAACTGGTTTTGTGGCATTCGCGCTACTGCGCAAGCACGGCATAAAACAAGCCGGAGTGCCGAATTTCGGGAAATCCTCTGTAGCGTTTTTCTTTAAAATTTGACCTCAAAATTAATTCATTATTGCGTGAAACACGTGCGCATCAGTAAACGTAGTCTTTTGGAACGTTAGGATTGGGTTTTACGCCACGTTTTGTTTCTATTTTAATATTCTAGCGCAATGCTGAAGGGGGTGAAGGCATCCGCAGAACTATAAACATCAGTGGAGACGCGGTTCATGTGGCGTTTGGCTGATTTTTAGAGCTGTTGCGTTGTAAAACTGTGTTTGTGTGTTTTCGTGCTCTCTGCATCGGCGAGAGTGTTGGTATATTGCCTTGTTAACGATGATATGAGTGAGTCCAACCAAGAGTGTGTGCATCGAGTGGGCAAACTGTGATAATGCCTGGGCATTGCTGTGTACCGCGGTGCCGCGGGAACTATGACGGTGGAGAATCTGTGCGTGTGTTCACGTTCCCCTCGGACCCTACAAGAAGAACTCAGTGGATTATGGCTATTCACCGTGCGGACTTCACACCAGGAAAGCGATCAGTGGTAAGGCTAACTTTCCTATTAAGTGCCGTTTTCTACACTTCCTGCGCATTGAATAACACCACAGGGATTGATGGGAGAGATAACGAGGACGCCCACTCTACATTAAAAAGAATGTTTGCGTGGCAAATATGAGGGAGTGACCTTGTATAAATGACATTCGGCACCACGGGTTTCTTGAGAAATATTCAAAGCGTCCATTACTTTGCTGCCATGAAGATGAGCTACTGCTTCTTAACTTAAAATACTACGTTATTCTGTCTTTTTTTATTATCCTAGGTCTGCGAGCGCCAGTTCAGACCATCCGACATGGTAAACACAACAAGCTATGTGGATACAAAGACAGGCAGAGTAATTCAAGCAAAGCTGAGGCTTACATGTCTTCGACCTGACGCAGTTCCAAGCATATTGCCGAACTGTCCAGCATATCTTTTCGCCACAGCAGCAACCACATCTCGAGAGGCCCCACATAAAAAGAAGGCTCGTCGAGAGGCAGCTTTACTGCAAGAAGCCGTCAACCTGTCCATCGAGACGCATCTCGAGGAAGAGCGAAATAACAGAATTGACACTTTTCAGGCACTCTTGAACTGCTGTCCGCATATCAAGGTTTCCAAATTCTGGACAGTTTTTACGCAGCATGACTGTGTACTCTTCCTCAACCTGACTTTTGATGGTGCCCCAGCTGTCAGAAAATCAGTGAAAATCACAGAGGACCTCTCTTTCCCGCTGTTTTTTCAAGACGTCGAGGTCACCAAACTTGATGGAATCGACATTCCCAAAACTGTGAATGACATTCGGTGCTTGACGCGTCTTCTGGAAGCTGTTGAGGGATTTTATTAGACACCTACCTTGAAGTCCGAGGACAAGACCAATGGCATAGTAAAGCTCGTGGTGTCGCTTCTTGAGGACGCAATGAATCAAGAAATGCAAGACGAGGAGCGACGTGATGCTTGTACATTCTTAAGGGAACAAGTCATGCTCCTTTTAAGCAAGTCACCCCGCTACTCTTCAGACTTGCTAGTATTTTCGAGCCTCCTATTTACCATCTCTCCTCACGCCTATAGATACTTGAGAAACTACGGAGGTCTCAAACTGCCGCACGAGTCAACAATCAGCCGTGTATGCAATTCTCATGTTGTGAATCCGGCAGCTGAACAACAGGATGTTTCATTCTTGCTGTATGCGAAGAAACTCGTGACTGCAATGAAGGATCATGAAAAAACTGTGGTACTCATGATGGATGAAATCCATATACAACCGTATTTGGATTACAAAGATGGCGCAATTGTCGGCGTTGCCAGTAACACTTCGAATGCCGCCAAGACAGCACATGTATTTATGATGCAGAGCCTTCTTTCAGCTCAAAAAAGTGTTGTTCATATTTTGCCAGTTGATAAAATCAACGCTGAACAGCTTCACACTGTCCTCCAGAGCATCATAAGTGAGCTTGAAAAAGTTAGTCTTCGCGTCAATGCTGTTATCACGGATAACAATTCTATAAATCGCAGAACAATGTCTCTTTTTGGAAATTCATCAAAAGTCAGCAGCTCCTACCCACACCCATCAGATCCGACAGGTCCTCTTTTTTTGTTGTTGACCCGTTGACCTGTAAAAATATGTTCGTAACAATTGGATTATTCAAAAGCACAGTGGCGCATGCATGTTTTTTCCTTCTCTTCTGGATCTGCATGGCAGCCCGAAAATTCTCACAGCATCTTTCAAGACCCTCCGGGATCTTCACTCAAAGGAACAAGATCAACTTGTGAAATCTGCTCTAATGCTCTCAATAAAAGCTCTCAATCCTTCCAGCATGGAGAGGCAGAATGTTAAACTTGCCCTGAAAGTGTTTAATCCATCCACGACAGCTGCTTTAGAAACATATGACCAGCGCTATGACTTGCAGCACGCACCTGGAACTGCAGAGTTCATAAGGATTGTAGAAACGTGGTGGAAGATTATTAATGTTAAGTCTCCCAACAAAGGGCGACGGCTTCGCGATGTGCTGCAGACTCCCATCACGCAAACATTGTGCCCACAAGTGGAATTCCTTCGAAGCATCATGCAGTGGCTTGACGTGTGGGAACAATTGAAGTTCGATAACGGAATTCTCACACGGGAGACCCACAGTGCTTTTCGACTCACTACAGAGACATTGATCAAGCTTGTCGCATATTGCCTCGAAGACCATGAATTTGACTATGTACTCCTGGGCAAGTTCCAGACAGACTGTTTGGAGGAAAGATTTGGCAAGTGTCGACAACTTTCGGGGTCTCAATACAATGTCTCCATTAGGCAGAAATATGAATTCGAACGCAAGCTTCGTCTACAGAGTGCCCTGAAGTTGCAAGAGATGGATGCGGAAACGCCTCAAATCAAATTTGATGAGGCCATTTTGCAGAAATTCAAAATTGAAGTTAATGCTAAGGACATTGAAATGAAGGCCCCTAATCTTCCTGCCATAACATACGTCGCAGACTATTGTGCCCATGCGGCACTTAAGAAGCTGTAATGCACTGCGTGCAGAACAAACTTAGTGGAAGAAGAGGACATCATGTTGGAAAACGCAGAAATAATAGAGAGCATGAGTCGTGCAGGACTTAAGTTTCCCCAACCTGCAGTGGTGAATGCTGTTATGACCGCCGAAATAGTGTTGGACAAACTACAAAGTCACAAGTGTTCTACTGTCTTTCATGCACTCCCCAATCAAAAGCAAGTCCTTTTTTCGCTGACGTGCAACCTCTTGATGGAGGGCAGCCATTTGGAGGAATGTCGCAGCGGTCACAGCCCAGGATTAGTGCTACAACACCTACTTAGTGCTGCAACCAACATTCTGCAGAAAAAATATTGTAAACTTAAAAACGATCAACTTGTCCAAAAGAAAGTGGCCGAAAAGCGGAAGCTGAACACCTTAAAACCTTAACAATTCGGTACTTTCACTTGTCTGTAAAACGTCACGTGCACTTGACCATTTATATATTTTAATAAACATTTTTGTTACACCCAACATAGTCCATTTGTGTATTGTTGAGTGAAGTAAATATATATAGATTATGAAGAGTCCGGCTTTGGTTGCCGTAAAACAAATCGAAAAGACGCATTCGCTTCTAAAAGACTGTTGATTCTACAATATATATATATATATATATATATATATATATATATATTTATATATATATATATATATATATATATATATAAGCCACGGCACAGAAACGAGAATGAATGAAGAGCTTGCAACGCGCCATAAGTACGCGAACGAGCCGCGCAAGCAATGCGTCTTTCTGAAAACGCGTCCTCCGCGCCTGTCGTGATGTGGTGACGTCACCGAGAAGTGGAGAGGCCTTAGCTAGTATAGAGAGTGTTGGTGTGAGCCGATCCAGCAGTGAGCACGACGATGCTGGGGAGGAGCCGAGTTTGAGAATACACGCAGGTAGACTGCTCGTCACCTTTGACGAAGGAAGGGACGATTTGGATGCATTTATACGCCGGTTTGAGAGCATCGCCAGAGCGCAAAAGTGGCCTGAAAGCCAATGGGCGGCGGCGCTTTCGACAAGTCTTACAGGAGAGGCGCTAAGTGTTTATGGCCGGCTACTACCTACAGATGCAGCGGACTACACCAACGCCCTCCTGAAGCGCTTTCGCTTCACGGCGGATGGGTTCCGAGACAAGTTTAATAAGGAGAGGCCAGTAGGGGGTGAAACAGCAACACAGTACGCGGCTCGCTTAAAACATTACTTCGATAGATGGGTTGAGCTGTCCAAAACTGAGACAGAATTCGAGTCCCTCTGTGCATTGTTGATTAGAGAAAGGTTTTTGCATGGATGTGGTTCGAACTTGGCATTATATTTGAAAGAAAGGAGGGCAGAATCCTTGGGAGACATGCTTGAGCTGGTAGACCAGTTTTTGGAAGCTCAGGGTGGAGCAAGCCTAGCAAAAACAAAGAAAGATAGTCCCATAACGGATGAGAAGGAGAAATACGAGAAAGGAGGCAACAGCCACGCACCACTACCACGGTGCTATATTTGCAATCGTGGGAATCACCCGCCGCACTTGTGTCGCAACAGACCTGCCGCTCATGTAGCCATCGTCTGCTTCAAGTGTGGGAAAAAAGGACATAGGGCAAACGACTGCCGGGCAGGAGCAAATAATTCACTCCAGGCGTCCTGCCTCTACGCACCAAGGTAAACGCGTGAGGATCCCACATGCGACGGGTATATCGAGCTTAGGAATGGCGAAAAAGTCCCCGTCGTCAATGCCGTAAGGGTGACACCGCCGAAAAATCTGGCCGAGAACCTACCAGTGGCCACACGAACCCTCTGAGGCACAGACAAATCAGTGTTGCGGGATACGGGGTGCAACACAGTATCCCGCACCTGCAAGCACTAGCCTCCCGGGAGCCACCAGCGTAGCAACACCGCCGACACATCGCAGTCGTGGCAGAACTCTCTTCGACTTCTCGCATCCGATCGTCGGGGACGCAACGCTGCCGGTCATCACACGTATGCATTCACCTGTTTATATCTTCGAACTTTCTCCTCCGTAGTCTATTGTTGTTAGTTTGTGTAGTTTGTAATTGTTTTCTCGCGTAAGCTGATTTATTGTTTTTATATGTATTTTCAGTTGTATCAAGTGTTGATGTATTTTGTTAGTTGTATTGAAGTGTTGTATTAGATCCCGTGTGCTGCAATATCACTAGAGTAAAGTTTGTTTTGTTTTCTCACGTCTCTGATCTCTTCAGTGTCTCTGCTTGCGTACGGAACGAACTAAGCTGCTGTCATTCCCGTTGCCGACTTTGCGCTGGCGACGCTAGAGTGGCAGCTTGTAACAAAACTGGCGTCCACGACGAGGATGTTCCGTACAAGAGTAAGACAGTGAGGGGTTAACGAGAACCGTGCGGACAGCGTGGTGATAGAGCTGCACAGTTGAAGCGGTTGCATCCTGCATATGATTGCGCTGGTTTTATAGTCGCATTATAGAGACAGTTTGCAGCATGGAGTGTATGGATTTTGATAAGTGGATCGCGCACGGTAAACAGTTAGGCCTCGAGGGCGCCGAACTGAGACAATGGGTTAAGGAGCAGCAGGAACAGGCGCGGGCGTTAGCCAGAGAAGAGCGGGCACTGGCCCGGGAGGAAAAGAAAAAAGAAAGGGAGAGAAAACACGAAGAAAAGGAGAGAGAACGAGAAGCGGCAAGGGAAGCGGCTAGGGAAGCCGGAGAACGGGAAGTACAGTTACTGCAATTAAAGATTCGCCTCAGTGAGAGTAGCAGTGTGGGCAACACCCTCTAGACTAGCTAAGGCCTCTCCACTTCCTCCTCTCCTTAGCGCTCACGTCACCACACTACGACGGAGCTGCTTCGCCGTCTCTCGACCCGCTTTTGGGAAGCTCCCCTTCCGAAGCAACTCGTCTCCATCACTCCGCCCCGCTCCGACTGGTTTTGTGGCATTCGCGCTACTGCGCACGCACGGAATAAAACAAGCCGGAGTGCCGAATTTCGGGAAATCCTCTGTAGCGTTTTTCTTTAAAATTTGACCTCAAAATTAATTCATTATTGCGTGAAACACGTGCGCATCAGTAAACGTAGTCTTTTGGAACGTTAGGATTGGGTTTTACGCCACGTTTTGTTTCTATTTTAATATTCTAGCGCAATGCTGAAGGGGGCGAAGGCATCCGCAGAACTATAAACATCAGTGGACACGCGGTTCATGTGGCGTTTGGCTGATTTTTAGAGCTGTTGCGTTGTAAAACTGTGTTTGTGTGTTTTCGTGCTCTCTGCATCGGCGAGAGTGTTGGTATATTGCCTTGTTAACGATGATATGAGTGAGTCCAACCAAGAGTGTGTGCATCGAGTGGGCAAACTGTGATAATGCCTGGGCATTGCTGTGTACCGCGGTGCCGCGGGAACTATGACGGTGGAGAATCTGTGCGTGTGTTCACGTTCCCCTCGGACCCTAGAAGAAGAACTCAGTGGATTATGGCTATTCACCGTGCGGACTTCACACCAGGAAAGCGATCAGTGGTAAGGCTAACTTTCCTATTAAGTGCCGTTTTCTACACTTCCTGCGCATTGAATAACACCACAGGGATTGATGGGAGAGATAACGAGGACGCCCACTCTACATTAAAAAGAATTTTTGCGTGGCAAATATGAGGGAGTGACCTTGTATAAATGACATTCGGCACCACGGGTTTCTTGAGAAATATTCGAAGTGTCCATTACTTTGCTGCCATGAAGATGAGCTACTGCTTCTTAACTTAAAATACTTCGTTATTCTGTCTTTTTTTATTATCCTAGGTCTGCGAGCGCCAGTTCAGACCATCCGACATGGTAAACACAACAAGCTATGTGGATACAAAGACAGGCAGAGTAATTCAAGCAAAGCTGAGGCTTACCTGTCTTCGACCTGACGCAGTTCCAAGCATATTGCCGAACTGTCCAGCATATCTTTTCGCCACAGCAGCAACCACATCTCGAGAGGCCCCACATAAAAAGAAAGCTCGTCGAGAGGCAGCTTTACTGCAAGAAGCCGTCAACCTGTCCATCGAGACGCATCTCGAGGAAGAGCGAAATAACAGAATTGACACTTTTCAGGCACTCTTGAACTGCTGTCCGCATATCAAGGTTTCCAAATTCTGGACAGTTTTTACGCAGCATGACTGTGTACTCTTCCTCAACCTGACTTTTGATGGTGCCCCAGCTGTCAGAAAATCAGTGAAAATCACAGAGGACCTCTCTTTCCCGCTGTTTTTTCAAGACGTCGAGGTCACCAAACTTGATGGAATCGACATTCCCAAAACTGTGAATGACATTCGGTGCTTGACGCGTCTTCTGGAAGCTGTTGAGGGATTTTATTAGACACCTACCTTGAAGTCCGAGGACAAGACCAATGGCATAGTAAAGCTCGTGGTGTCGCTTCTTGAGGACGCAATGAATCAAGAAATGCAAGACGAGGACCGACGTGATGCTTGTACGTTCTTAAGGGAACAAGTCATGCTCCTTTTAAGCAAGTCACCCCGCTACTCTTCAGACTTGCTAGTATTTTCGAGCCTCCTATTTACCATCTCTCCTCACGCCTATAGATACTTGAGAAACTTCGGAGGTCTCAAACTGCCGCACGAGTCAACAATCAGCCGTGTATGCAATTCTCATGTTGTGAATCCGGCAGCTGAACAACAGGATGTTTCATTCTTGCTGTATGCGAAGAAACTCGTGACTGCAATGAAGGTTCATGAAAAAACTGTGGTACTCATGATGGATGAAATCCATATACAACCGTTTTTGGATTACAAAGATGGTGCAATTGTCGGCATTGCCAGTAACACTTCGAATGCCGCCAAGACAGCACATGTATTTATGATGCAGAGCCTTCTTTCAGCTCAAAAAAGTGTTGTTCATATTTTGCCAGTTGATAAAATCAACGCTGAACGGCTTCACACTGTCCTCCAGAGCATCATAAGTGAGCTTGAAAAAGTTAGTCTTCGCGTCATTGCTGTTATCACGGATAACAATTCTATAAATCGCAGAACAATGTCTCTTTTTGGAAATTCATCAAAAGTCAGCAGCTCCTACCCACACCCATCAGATCCGACACGTCCTCTTTTTTTGTTGTTGTTGATCCCGTTGACCTGTAAAAATATGTTCGTAACAATTGGATTATTCAAAAGCACAGTGGCGCATGCATGTTTTTTCCTTCTCTTCTGGATCTGCATGGCAGCCCGAAAATTCTCACAGCATCTTTCAAGACCCTCCGGGATCTTCACTCAAAGGAACAAGATCAACTTGTGAAATCTGCTCTAATGCTCTCAATAAAAGCTCTCAATCCTTCCAGCATGGAGAGGCAGAATGTTAAACTTGCCCTGAAAGTGTTTAATCCATCCACGACAGCTGCTTTAGAAACATATGACCAGCGCTATGACTTGCAGCACGCACCTGGAACTGCAGAGTTCATAAGGATTGTAGAAACGTGGTGGAAGATTATTAATGTTAAGTCTCCCAACAAAGGGCGACGGCTTCGCGATGTGCTGCAGACTCCCATCACGCAAACATTGTGCCCACAAGTGGAATTCCTTCGAAGCATCATGCAGTGGCTTGACGTGTGGGAACAATTGAAGTTCGATAACGGAATTCTCACACGGGAGACCCACAGTGCTTTTCGACTCACTACAGAGACATTGATCAAGCTTGTCGCATATTGCCTCGAAGACCATGAATTTGACTATGTACTCCTGGGCAAGTTCCAGACAGACTGTTTGGAGGAAAGATTTGGCAAGTGTCGACAACTTTTGGGGTCTCAATACCATGTCTCCATTAGGCAGAAATATGAATTCGAACGCAAGCTTCGTCTACAGAGTGCCCTGAAGTTGCCAGAGATGGATGCGGAAACGCCTCAAATCAAATTTGATGAGGCCATTTTGCAGAAATTCAAAATTGAAGTAAATGCTAAGGACATTGAAATGAAGGCCCCTAATCTTCCTGCCATAACATACGTCGCAGACTATTGTGCCCATGCGGCACTTAAGAAGCTGTCATGCACTGCGTGCAGAACAAACTTAGTGGAAGAAGAGGACATCATGTTGGAAAACGCAGAAATAATAGAGAGCATGAGTCGTGGAGGACTTAAGTTTCCCCAACCTGCAGTGGTGAATGCTGTTATGACCGCCGAAATAGTGTTGGAAAAACTACAAAGTCACAAGTATTCTACTGTCTTTCATGCACTCCCCAATCAAAAGCAAGTCCTTTTTTCGCTGACGTGCAACCTCTTGATGAAGGGCAGCCATTTGGAGGAATGTCACAGCGGTCACAGCCCAGGATTAGTGCTACAACACCTACTTAGTGCTGCAACCAACATTCTGCAGAAAAAATATTGTAAACTTAAAAACGATCAACTTGTCCAAAAGAAAGTGGCCGAAAAGCGGAAGCTGAACACCTTAAAACCTTAACAATTCGGTACTTTCACTTGTCTGTAAAACGTCACGTGCACTTGACCATTTATATATTTTAATAAACATTTTTGTTACACCCAACATAGTCCATTTGTGTATTGCTGAGTGAAGTAAATATATATAGATTATGAAGAGTCCGGCTTTGGTTGCCGTAAAACAAATCGAAAAGACGCATTCGCTTCTAAAAGACTGTTGATTCTACAATATATATATATATATATATATATATATATATATATATATATATATATATATATATATAAGCCACGGCACAGAAACGAGAATGAATGAAGAGCTTGCAACGCGCCATAAGTACGCGAACGAGCCGCGCAAGCAATGCGTCTTTCTGAAAACGCGTCCTCCGCGCCCGTCGTGATGTGGTGACGTCACCGAGAAGTGGAGAGGCCTTAGCTAGTATAGAGAGTGTTGGTGTGAGCCGATCCAGCAGTGAGCACGACGATGCTGGGGAGGAGCCGAGTTTGAGAATACACGCAGGTAGACTGCTCGTCACCTTTGACGAAGGAAGGGACGATTTGGATGCATTTATACGCCGGTTTGAGAGCATCGCCAGAGCGCAAAAGTGGCCTGAAAGCCAATGGGCGGCGGCGCTTTCGACAAGTCTTACAGGAGAGGCGCTAAGTGTTTATGGCAGGCTACTACCTACAGATGCAGCGGACTACACCAACGCCCTCCTGAAGCGCTTTCGCTTCACGGCGGATGGGTTCCGAGACAAGTTTAATAAGGAGAGGCCAGTAGGGGGTGAAACAGCAACACAGTACGCGGCTCGCTTAAAACATTACTTCGATAGATGGGTTGAGCTGTCCAAAACTGAGACAGAATTCGAGTCCCTCTGTGCATTGTTGATTAGAGAAAGGTTTTTGCATGGATGTGGTTCGAACTTGGCATTATATTTGAAAGAAAGGAGGGCAGAATCCTTGGGAGACATGCTTGAGCTGGTAGACCAGTTTTTGGAAGCTCAGGGTGGAGCAAGCCTAGCAAAAACAAAGAAAGATAGTCCCATAACGGATGAGAAGGAGAAATACGAGAAAGGAGGCAACAGCCACGCACCACTACCACGGTGCTATATTTGCAATCGTGGGAATCACCCGCCGCACTTGTGTCGCAACAGACCTGCCGCTCATGTAGCCATCGTCTGCTTCAAGTGTGGGAAAAAAGGACATAGGGCAAACGACTGCCGGGCAGGAGCAAATAATTCACTCCAGGCGTCCTGCCTCTACGCACCAAGGTAAACGCGAGAGGATCCCACATGCGACGGGTATATCGAGCTTAGGAATGGCGAAAAAGTCCCCGTCGTCAATGCCGTAAGGGCGACACCGCCGAAAAATCTGGCCGAGAACCTACCAGTGGCCACACGAACCCTCTGAGGCACAGACAAATCAGTGTT
The DNA here is from genome assembly GCA_013436015.1 of Rhipicephalus annulatus. NCBI lineage: Eukaryota > Metazoa > Arthropoda > Arachnida > Ixodida > Ixodidae > Rhipicephalus > Rhipicephalus annulatus. Next base: position 123,152 of record WOVY01010668.1, read on the forward strand.
GCGGGATACGGGATGCAACACAGTAATCATGCGGAGGAAGTTGGTGAAGGAAGACGAGCTGACAGGTACAAGCAGAGTCGTCTACATGGTTGACGGAACAGCGAGAATGCTGTCCGAAGCACGGATTGAGGTTGACACCCCCTACTTTACTGGCAATCTGACAGCACTATGCCTGCATGATTTACTGTATGACCTCATTCTGGGCAATATCAATGGCGTAAGACCTTCTAATGGTCCCAGAAAGGAGACTGAAAAACCTGTCTCGACAAAGGAGTTAAGGGAAGAGCCTGTTCCCAAGCACATACACAGCCGGAAACATTTGCCAAGCTTCGTACGCCTGGGGTCACGGCGGGATTGCCGGAAGATAACTATGGCTGCGAGCAGAGGGGAGATGCGACACTCAAACAGTGTTTTGAGAAGATCGGCAGGAAGCAAACATGCCGAAATGAGAAGGGAAGCGTCGAGTATAAACAAGAACAGGGACTGCTGTACCGACAGTACACAGAGGCCAACGGACGGCTTGTACGCCAATTAGTCGTTCCGCACTGCCACCGAGAAGCTGTGCTTAAAACAGCACACGATGGTATCACGGCAGGACACTTGGGCACGCAGAAAACCAAGGACCGGATCTCGGAGGAGTTCTTTTGGCCAGGCATCACAGCTGACGTAAAAAGGTTCGTCACCTCATGTGACATTTGTCAGCGCACCGTACCAAAGGGCCCTGTACCACATGTTCCACTGGGGAAGGCACCCATAATCGACACCCCGTTCAAGCGAGTGGCGATCGATATAGTGGGACCAATTCACCTGCCCTCAAAGCATAGGAACCGATACATATTGACTTTAATGGATTGTGCCACCCGGTATCCAGACGCAGTGGTGCTCCCGAGTATCGAAACTGAGCGAGTGGCCGAAGCCCTGGTCGAGATGTTCTCCCGATTTGGCGTCCCCCGCGAGGTACTGAGAGACCGTGGCACGAACTTCACATCGGACCTGATAAAGGAAGTAGCGCGGCTCCTTTCCGTGCGCCAGCTCCACACCACCCCATATCACCCCATGGCGAATGGCTTGGTGGAAAAATTCAACGGCACCTTAAAATTAATGTTGACGCGCATGTGCGCCGAAAAACCGAGAGATTGGGACCGCTACCTGGCACCTCTCGTCTTTGCCTATAGGGAGGTTCCGCAGGCCAGTATGGGGTTTTCACCCTTCGAGCTTCTCTACGGCCGCCATGTGAGGGGACCGTTGGCGATACTGAAGGAGCTGTGGACGAACGCCGACTTGACTGAAGAAGCTAAGACGACGTACCAGCATGTCTTCGACCTTCGGAACCGTTTGGAGGAAACGTGCCGCCTGGCACACGAGGAGTTGGAAAAAGGCGGAGCGTGGTACACGAAGCTGTATAATCGAAAGGCGGAGGAACGGAGTTTCAACCCCGGAGACAAGGTACTGATTTTACTTCCCACTGACATGAACAAGCTGCTGCTGCAATGGAAGGGCCCTTTTGAAGTCCGGGAAAAGAAAGGTGAAGCTGACTACGTCGTAGACACGGCTGGCGGCAGAAAAATCTTCCACGCCAACTTACTGAAAAGATACAAGGAGAGGGACAGCCCCTCCACCAAGGTGTGCAACGTGACATTCGGTGTTGTGGAATCGAACGAGGACGAGAATATTCTAACCCCTGACTGGCTGAAAGTAGAAGGGGAAGAAGACGTGAAGCTCTCCGACAAACTGGACGCTCAGCAGATCGGACAGCTGCAAAGAATTGTCAGGGAACCCGCTCGTATTTTCTCAGATGTCCCAGGCGAAACTGACTGGGTCCACTGCAACCTCGAACACACCACGAGTAACCCCGTCCACGTGAAACAATACCCTCTTCTCTTTGCAACGCGGGAAGGTGTAGAGAAAGAGGTGCGGGAGATGGAGAACCTCGGCATCATTGAGAAATCAGAGTCACATTATAATTCGCCAGTAATTTTCGTAAAGAAACCCGACGGTACAAATCGACTGTGTATCGATTTTCGACGCCTGAACAACGTTATGGTGGCCGACTCCGAACCTATGACAAGAACTGACGCGGTGTTTGCTACAGTGGAAAAGAAGAAGTATTTCTCGAAGCTGGACTTCGTGAAGGGCTATTGGCCGATCCCGCTGACCGAAGAGTCCAAAGCGAAGACGGCTTTCTCGACAACATCGGGACTATATCAGTTCCGCTTCATGTAATTCGGTATCAAGACAGCGCCTGATGTATTTGCTAAGTTGATGCGGAAGGTTGCGGAAGGTATACCCGATGTGGACCATTAGTACGATGAGATACTGGTAGCCACTGAGACATGGGAAGAGCACCTGAGGTCTCTGGGACGGCTTTTTGAGCGCATACAGAGGGTTGGGCTTACAGTGCGCCCCAGTAAATGCGAACTTGGTGTGGAAGAAATCGACTTCTTGGCACATCGAGTTGGCAAGGGCAGATTGCAACCGCTGGGGAAAACACTCGACAAGATCGAAGCTGCGCCACGTCCTTCAACCAAGCGACAAGTGCGCGCCTTCCTCGGTTTGACCGGGTACTATTGAGAATTTATCTCGAATTACGCAGAAGTCAGAGCTTCCCTTACAGATTTAACCCGGAAGGGCGAAGCCAACTCGGTGAAATGGACAGCAGCCCCCGAGGAGGCTTTTCGAAGTCTCAAACAACATGTCTCTACAGAGCCGATACTACGGCTACCACATTTGCACCAACCATTCGTACTTCGAACGGACGCATCGGACACAAGTCTCGGAACCGTGCTCATGCAGGCCCACGAAGGCAAGCGCCACCCCACAGCTTATGCCAGCCGAAAGCTGCTTCCACGGGAGGCTTCCTATAGTACCATCGAACGCTAATGTCTCGCGTTGGTATGGGGAATTCGGAAATTCTCCATGTACCTATATGGAGTACATTTTTGTGTCCGTACAGACCACCAGCCTCTGAGTTATATCCAACGGGCAAAACAGCTGAACGCTCGAGCACTTCGATAGAGTTTACTACTCCAAGAGTACCAGCTCACCATTACGCATATTAAGGGTAGCGAAAACGTGGGAGCGGATTACTTGAGTCGGATATAGTTCTTGAGGTCTATGAGCATGTTATTTTTTCCCCTTTCGCCGTTTGTTTTCTGTTTGTATGTGCATATGTCATTGTACAAGAAGTGTATTTGGAGTTATTTTCTTTTTGCTTGGTGCATTGGTTGTTTTTACATGTTGTAATGCACATTGAAGGATTTCACTACAGTAGAGGAGCGCACCTGTTCCGTTTTGTTTCGTAGTAAACATTCGTGCAGTGTATTCTGTATTGATGGCTGCCGTACACGGCTATTTCTTTTTCTTGTTTGTATGGCGCATTGATATTGTTGCGTGTAACTGAAGCTGGTACTCTAACAATTGTTTTTTTTCCTTTTGTTGGTACTTTGATGCACTCTGCCTTTTTATGTTGTGTATGAGAGGGACAGTCCTCATGTCTCCCTTGTTGGTAGTGTTTTGTTTCTTGTCGAAAAATTCCCCTCCGTGTGAGAAAATGTTATGGATAACATTCTGAAAAAGGGGGCAATGTCACGGACCGCCATTTTTGGCGACCCCGCGTCACGGCAATTAACGGGCGCCGTACTCCCCCACTGACCGTGGGAACGGCGAGAGCATGAAAGAGAGCCGGGAAGTGCAGAATGGGGTGCTCTTCTTCAAACGTCGCCGCCGACGTTTGATCCTTTGTAACTGCGGTGGCGTCTGCAGTGTCGTAGAAGGCCGCGATTTACCCCGAACAAGGATTAAACTACGGGACGCGCCGGCTGAGAGCCAAACCGTCTGACCGTTCCCAGGGGAAAACCGTGGGAAAACCTCTTTTGGCCAAGCCGTATGACAACACCCCAACAGGCTGTCACTCTCGCTAGTTGAGGACCCTCTCCCAATTAAAAAGGGGCAGGGTCAATATATTTTTGGGGCGGAGTTTCCATCAATTAAACGCTCATGATTGGACCCATGTAGAGGTTTCTTGTCCCCAAGGAAGAGAGCGAGGAGACACGAGGGGGATTTAAGCGCAGGAGTATGCCCTGCTAGGTAGTCTAGTCGCTGACCAACATGGTTTAGAAGCAGATCAACAAGTATCTCTTCTAGAAGTTTTTAGTGTGGCACTGTATCCGCTGGCCACCTAAACTTAGCCGTTCGTCTAGTTGTGACGCGATATTAACGTCTGCAACGTAGACATCGGGACTTCGCCTTGAGTTAGCTCAACCTGCCCGAGGTTACCTGCAAGCACTAGCCTTCCGGGGAGCCACCAGCGTAGCAACACCGCCGACACATCGCAGTCGTGCCAGAACTCTCTTCGACTTCTCGCATCCGATCGTCGGGGACGCAACGCTGCCGGCCATCACACGTATGCATTCACCTGCTTATATCTTCGAACTTTCTCCTTCGTAGTCTATTGTTGTTAGTTTGTGTAGTTTGTAATTGGTCTCTCGCGTAAGCTGATTTATTGTTTTTATATGTATTTTTATTTGTATCAAGTGTTGATCTATTTTGTTAGTTGTATTGAAGTGTTCTATTAGATCCCGTGTGCTGCAATATCACTAGAGTAAAGTTTGTTTTGTTTTCTCACGTCTCTGATCTCTTCACTGTCTCTGCTTGCGTACGGAACGAACTAACCTGCTGTCATTCCCGTCGCCGACTTCGCGCTGGCAACGCTAGAGTGGCAGCTTGTAACAGTCACGCACCCAATGAGTCGACACAAAAAGGGGTGATTTGGAAGGAATACCTGGCCCAAAAAAAAAGTAAAGGAAATGGCGGCAAGAAAGATAGATCAGAGATTCAAAAAAGAAGAATACCTGCATAAAAACGAGACCATTAAAGCCAGAAGTTCTGGGCATACATAAGGACACTAGAACCAAAGAACACCCCTCACGTAGATCCACTCATACTACTGACTGAAAATAGCATTCCTCTACATACCAAAGAAGAAATTAAACAACACATAACTAAACATTTTGAAAATATGCAAACCAATCAAGTAGATCTATCACCCCAGATCAGCAGTAGAAAAAAGGATAAGGCCAGCACACTTGAAGAAGAAAAACTGGCAGGCCAAATGTCTTAACTAGAACTAAAAAGGCGCATAAATGATCTCAAGAATCAGAAGGCAACAGGACTAGATGATATACCCAATGAATTCCTGAAAGCATTCAAAACAGAGGCAAAGGAAACGCTACGCGGCTACCTCAATGATATTATGGAAAGCAGAAAAATGCCAAGAACTTGGAAAGAAAGCCGGGTAAAGCTGATCCACAACGGATAGGGAAAAGAAACAAGTGACATTGGGGCTTATCGCCCCATAACAATACCGAGTGTATTGTTATCTCAAACTCTTCAATACACTCCTGAACTGCAGGCTACAGAATTACTGTGAAAAAACCTTAATCTTATCAGAATCGCAAAATGGGTTTCGCCGAAACCGACGGACAATCGACCATATTTTTACCCTAACTTAGGCAATAGAAATGAAAAACAGGGACAAATCTCAACTTTACCTGGCATACCTGGATTTAACAAGCATATGACTCAGTGCCGCACTCTTGACTGTGGGAAAAGCTAGAAAAAATTAAAATCGAGGAAGACTTCATCAAATTACTACAAGCACTATATGCAGAGTGTGCAGCAGTGTATGAACTGGGCAAATTTAAATCTAGGCAGGTAAAACAAAGTATTGAACTTAAACAAGGATGCCCACTGTCGCCAACACTATTCAATATTTACATTAACAGCCTACTAGAACAAATATAAGGAAGGACCGGGCCTACGTCTCTCCACCATAACAACTGAGTGCCAAGAAATATACATAAAAATTTCATGCTTGGCATTCGCTGACGACATAGTATTATTGGCCGAATCCCCAGTGGACCTGCAGCACCTCCTCGACATCTGTTCTCGCGTAGCCCACGAAGATTTCCTCGGATTCAACACTGACAAAACACAATGGATGTGCATAAACATTGATGACAAAGACACAACATTCATCATCCAAGGCAATGCCATCAAAAGAACAGCAACATACAGATACTTAGGCGTAACACTATCACACCAAAAGAATTACCCTGACAAACACCAAGAAATGCTACTAAAACAATCCAACCGCATAAAAGGTAGGGTGTGGCACTTGTCACGGCATTCCTAGAACCCCTACAGGGTAGGACGCACGCTTTGGAAGACCCTTGCTGTGCCTGCAATAACCTACGCAGGTGACACACTGGCGTACCTACCCAAACAGTGGGATCTTTGGACCGCCACCAAAATGAACTGGGGCGCTGGCTACTGGGAGGCAGCTTTGCAACAGCAAACGCAGCAGTAACAGGGGAGTTAGCCTGGTCAACTTTCGAAGCACGTGAAGCAAGGTCGAAAATACAGTATGTGGGCCTACCAGAAACAAATTACAGCCAGCGCATATACCTGAACCTTCGATACAGGGGCATAAAAACGCAGTTGATGAAACGACTGGCTTCCCTGGAAAGTAAATTCGGCCATAACGCGAAACTAGAAGAAGCAAAACCGGAACGAGAATGACGTCAAATAACAAAAACACTGTCACTGAAGCTAGCAGACAGAGGTGGCGCACATCGGCGGCGAAAAAACGGAGTTTGCAGTTATACCTGAAATACAAGCTGGCTCCAGATTGTGAGCCATTTTACAGGGCGACCGGGAAAGCGCCCTTCTGTTCCAAGCCAGTACGGCATCTCTAACCACGCAGCAGCGGCGTTGGGAACTGTTCAATGCAGACCCGTCATGCCGCCTATGCGGGGCCATGGAGGAAACCATCAACGTTTCTAGACTAGGTAAGTTGTAAAACTCCCCGCGTCAGACTACTTGGCACACGGCGCCGGGACATCTTCCGGTTTGGTGGAGCTAGCGGCGCAACAAGCTTCCGCTAGCAGACGAAAACGCGTAGTCGTCACGGCAAGACGCCGTGGCGGCCGTTCTGAAAGAGCTTACCAACAGTATATTATTGAGATTTGCTGTGCTGCCGCAGAAACTTAATACTGCGTAATATTTAGTGGTGTAAGGCAAATACAGTATAATTATGGTTTTCTGAACTGCCCACAATAAACAAGGCTTGATATATATAGCATAACATACGAGTCTGTCGGTTAGTTGCTAGTTAGTGTACGTTCGGAATAGATTTTTAGACGCGAAAAACCCAATTACAATGTCTGGAATCCTCTTTTGTGGCAGCGTTTTTCTGGCTTGAAAATAAATTACAACAATGTGGCGCAATCTTGTGCGTTTTGTCTGGTTATGTAGTCAGCTTTTTTTTTTCATGTCAGTCACATTCTTTAGCAACTTAGACCATCAAAAAGCTACGCGTGCAGACATTTTCTTGAGCATGTCTTCCCTCTGCTTCTTCTGGAGTTCCTCTAATGAAACCTGTTAACACAGCTGCAGCCAAAGCTTCGAGCAGAGACCGCACTTTGGGGTATCGGTGAGCACTTCGTAGTAATTACTCACGAGTCTGCCTGCTGGCGCATTGGGACAACATACCCCGCCGCGGTGGTCTAGTGGCTAAGGTACTCTGCTGCTGACCCGCAGGTCGCGGGATCGAATCCCATCTGCAGCGGCTGCATTTCCGATGGAGGTGGAAACGCTGTAGGCTCGTGTGCTCAGATTTGGGTGCACGTTGAAGAACCCCAGGTGGTCAGAATTTTCGGAGCTCTCCACTATGGTGTCTCTTATAATCATATGGTGGTTTTGGGACGTTAAACCCCACATATCAATCAATTGGGACAAGATGAACACACTTGCAGCTTTTCTATGTCCTCCAGAAGTTCGGCCCATTGGGTGATGGTATCTGTATTACCAGGCGACTTGGCCAAGTGATGGTGACGGCTGCTAATGGTGACTGTCATGTCTTCTGCGACGACAACGCATTTCTCCACAAATAGCGCTCTTTTTTTTCTTTGAGTCCGAGAAACATCACAAGACGTCTTGTCTCGCCATTCTCAACAACTTTCCGCCAGCATGCAAAATAACGTTTTCTATGTCTTGAAGCGAAATGACGCCACTAGTTGACGGCATGTCGAGACTTATTTCACTGTATTCGAGCTCAGTGCTTGGAAATAGTCTATTCTTTTTCGCCGATGATATTCCGGAAAATACCCCACTCTTAAAGGGGAGCTTTCCCTTCTTTGTCGCAGACCCCGCGACAAAAGTAAGCAGGCAAATTCCGGAATATTCGTGGAACGCATCCTTCGACGAGGTCCCACTTTTCTCTTGCGATTTGTACCGTTTTACCATATGACGTGAGTGAGTCTTCAGGATGTCCTTCTCATGAAAGTGTATATCACACACACGTGAGATGCTGAGGCAGTTTTTTATCTGCACGAGGAATAGCGTGGTCCCATACCTCTCGCTGCTCAGGTACACGTGGGCACAAAAGAAATGTCGTGGTGTCTCTTATTTCCTGTAGCTACTCTACAGCCGAGAACGCAACATCCGGGCATGATGAAAACACGCAACACATACAAAGCAGAACAGGGTGCTCTGAAGCACAAAAATTTTAACGCAGAAAGAAGCCTCCACAGATATCGACGCACTGCAACATGCACAGCGATGGAGGTTACGGGAGTGACACGAGCGAGCTAGGTGTCCTGTGAGCGAGCATGCAGTGAGTGAATCTGGATGCGACAGCAGCGCCATATTTGTCGCTGGCAGCGGCGGAGCCGCGCAACATCGCTCAGTTTTGCAACTTACCTAGTCTAGAAACGTTGGGAAACCATGGCCCCGCGGGCAGCAAGCCGACGCCACTGGATAAACTTGGCTTGACTTAGCCGGGGGCACTTTTATCTGATGGTGAAACTGGCAGTTTACTACCAGACTCTTTATTTTTCTTCTGAACAGTGAAGTTGAAAACGTGTGTGTGTGTGCTCGCATGAAGTGCGTGTGGAGCACGAAGTTTTGGCTGGTGGCGCTGCGAGCGCCTGCCTAGTGATGTGTGTGTGCGTGTGTATGTGTTTGGGTGTCCGTTAGAGCGCACAACATTTTGTCCTGTGGCGCTGCGTGCGCCTCATCTGTGCCAAAAGGGATTAGCACCACCTACTTACTTACTTACTTATGCCTTTCCAGAGGCGTTGATCAAGCAGACAGCAAACATTAAATAATGTGCTGCCATAAGTTAGGCATTGCGAGACTCTTTATGGCCTCCGAGATAGCGAGTGCACGGCGTATTACCCCGAGACATTGAGTTTCATACAATAATACCTAGAGAGGAATCTGGTGCTGCAGTCGTGTACCTTCATGGGAATTTTGAGAAGTACAGGCTTCGGATTGGATCGCATTAGCCAGTGAACTATCTACGGATCTTTTTCTACAGTTTCAGTTTCGTTCTTCGTGTAGAGTGGGTAGTGGAGTGGGAGCAAAGGACTGAAGCTGTGCCTTTGTTGTTCAAAGAAGCTGAAAACTGCTAGACCTCTCAATTAACTGCAACGCTCGAGCTGTACAAGTTGTGTTTGACAGTTTAAGCGAAGCGTCCTCCACTCACCGCTGCGCATAGATATAGCATCCCATGCCAGTGCAGGATATTACATCGAGTTCACGTTTGTTGTTAGTGCGTCTTGCCAAAACTAGTTCAAATCAACTGCGAAACGACGGCGATGAGAAGTAGACGCACCGCCACGCTCTTCTGACTCGACTTCACAACAAAACGAGAGGTGCGTTGGGGGCAGACCACTTGAACAGACGCACCTGTCATCGCAGCAGATGAAACATTAAGTGTTCCTCACTTAATTCTGTGCTGTTATTTTGATAAATAGATATTGCGTACTTTTGAGGGCAAAACAGGCATATTTGTTTTGAAATGTTGTAAAGAATGATTCATTACACATTACATCTTGATGCCAAATCTAGAATGCAATGACAGAGCAATGCAAATACTGGTGGTTGAATTTCTCTAGGTCTCACTTCTACCACCTAGTTACAAAAACCTTTTCCAATTAAGTTTGTGTAAAAAAAATCAAGCAAGTTTTAATTAAACATAACTTCCCATCACTTTGTTTTACACCCAGCAAACAAGCGTCGCGAATCTCAAGAACGTGGTCCATACGAAGCAGATCCGACGCTTGTGAGGAGGAGGAGGAAGGGAAGAAATGAAAGGCAGGGAGGTCAACCAGACACACGTCCGGTTTGCTACGCTGCACTGGGGGAAGGGGTGAGGGGATTAAAGGAGAAGAGAGAGAGAAGTGAAGGGCAACGTGTGTGTAGATGTGGCCTTGTCCATTGCACGCTTATAAGCGGTCGCGTAGTCCGGTCGTCTTGTACTTCCCATATTTCCCATTGGGGTACAAGCGCCGCTGAAGGCACCCGCGTAGACACTAGCGCCAGATTCCTCTCTAGGTATTATTGTACGAAACTCTATGCCCTGAGAATTTCGAGTGGCGCCACCTGGCTGATGACGTCACGGCACGAACTCTTCGACCCGAGCCGTGGCACATCTACATAATGATGCGCTTGCTTTGTGCGCTGTTTCAATGTTTGCATTGCATTTTTGCTTGTCTCAAGCTGCATATGAATGAGGACAACAGATTCAGCAAAGTTTCAGGTAAAAAAATAAAAGTTTACTTTTGCTACAGCACAATCGCGTGCTGGGTCGTATAGCAATGTGACATGAGTGAGAAGGTTTGTGTCGCGCTGCTTATCCCGATGATGCATTCCCTTCGTGGCGACAACAACCGGTTTCTGACGGGTGTGAAAATCAAGAACCTGCTTCTGTTTGGATACAACAAACTCATTGACGCATAACCATGTGATTTTTAGAGGGAAACAAGACACCATATTTAAATTATAAGGTTGAGATGAGCATGGTTGATTCGTTTACGGGATATCGGGGCTTCTCCTTTTCTAGAATAACTTGTACTGGAGGAATCCATGTATTTACGGACAGCGCTTTCACAAGTTATCAAGCTCCGCTCTCGCGTGCAGCATCGAGTATCGCAACATATACCGGAAGGCACTCACCACAGAATACCACCGCCGCTGTTGTGTGTTTTTCTCTTGTACTTGTTCACTCAACGCATTGTTTAGTTTCATCTTTTTTTTTTGCAATAATTTTGAAGCTTTAATCGACCAAAATAATTGAGGTTAAATACAGTTCAGATTAGGTGTGGAAATTCCTATTGCGGTCAGATTCTGTCTTCATACAGAATCATAGCAATGGTGCGCTCCGAACTACCAGTTTAGATAGCCAACTCATATATTAAATTTAATTGCAGTTGATTACCTGTTGGTGGACATGACGTGCGAGACCAGTCGTCGCTTCATCGAAGCTAAGGTTGTTTAGTTATAACATGGGTCAAGAAGCCTATAGGTTGAAAACTTTTGGGGGTTGGGGGAGAACACCTACTCGAAATGGTCATTTTTTTTTTCTCTGCATGGGTAAAAAATTTTGGGGAGTAGGGGACAGGCTCTGTGCGCCATCCCCTGGTTACGGCACTGCTCGTGCCACGTACGTAAGTGCGCCATAAAAAAAGTTCAATTCGACTTTCTGACGTTTGTGTTAATATCGTTGCTATCAGCGGTGCTCCCTCGTGAAGCTTCCATTAGCATTTGTGAAGCGGCGTTTGAACACTCCAGCATTTCACGCAAATCATGGTATAGGACTACAAAATCTCTGGCGACTGCTGAGAAGAAACCTGTACAGATATGATGCCTGTGAATGGAAATATCTCATTTCCAAAATCGTTGTGTGTGCAGCAGTATTATTTTGTTTCTTTGACGAATATGTTACGCGAGAGCTTATGACAGTCATATTCATTATGTCTCCTGCTGGAGAAAGCGCAGTTCTGTCAAATCATTTAGATCATTCGCAGATGAAGGCATAAATTGCACGGTAAAGTGCAATGCATTAGTGAATTGAAAACATCCCGATTTCACTTGTCATACTTCGGCAAAGACATGTTCTAATCCCGGAGTCTATGCCTAGTTGTAATAACATTAGTATATTTAAAAAAAAAAACAGCGCAAAAAACGAAGAGAGAAGTAGGAAGACACAGGACAAGCGCTGACTTTCAACTGAAAAATTTAATGAAGAAACATCATATATATAGTTACCGTATTTAATCGATTCTACCGCGCCCTCGATTGTAACGCGCACCCGATTTCCACCGCGAAAAAAAAAAAAAAAAAACTTAAGACATCGATTGCAACGCGCACCCATTTTTCTCGCTGGCAAGCACGATCACACCACTCGAAAAAACGACTCCTTTCGGGAGCGTCTTCCATTTAAATATGAGGTACGGGCGAAGCTTGTGCCCATCTGACGTGTAACAGAGCATTGCCGTCACTGTAGTTTTACCGTGGACCGATGTCAGCACGCAAACTTTCTTCGCCCCCTTCTTCTCGACGGTTGTGGTGCCAGGCATGTTGAAGTAAAGAGGCGTCTGATCGGCATTCCCGATTTGCCCAAGCAGGTAGTCGTTGTTGCGCCGCAAGTTTAGGACGAACCTCTGAAAACTGTGAAGCTTTTCATCGTACTCCTCCGCAAAACTTTTCGCATATGCATGTTCCCCTTCGGAGGGAAAAGCCTTTCCTCTTCATAAAGTTAGTTAGCCAGCACCTGCTCGCTTAAAACTGGCTCCGCATTAGACATTTTTCTAAGACTAATTGCATAGCCCGCACTTGGAGCGTCACGGGCCGCTGTGCTGCTCGCTGCTAAAGCACATACTCGCCCAGCAGCTCTTTAATTTGCGGAAACCGACCCTGCTGTGGTCCACTGAAGCCTTTGCGTAAAGCTTTGCTGTCGAAAATCTTCTGCTTTTGTTTCCGCCGGTCCCGCACGCACGTTTCGGGAACTCCGAACGACCGCGATGCGGCCCGATTTCCGTCCGTTTCTGCACACGCGATGACTTTTCTTTTAAAAGCGGCATCGTGGTGCACTCGAGTTTTTGGAGTCGGCCATTCCACGCCGTCGATGCTAATGCACTACTAGATGACGAACTCCTCAGCACACGTACGAAGTGCCGCACATGAGAAACACATAGGCAGAAATGGACGACGCGCCATGCCGATACAGTGGCTCCTTCTAGCCACTGTAATGCCGACGCACGTAGGGGGCGGCCATTTTAGATTTGCCGATGGCAATAGATTGGCCGTAATTTTTTTGTTCGTACTCGATTCTAACGCGCATGCGATTTATGAACTCGCTTAACCGGAAAAAAGGTGCGCGTTAGATTCGAGTAATTACGGTATTCGTGCATGCTCTTGCATGTCGAGAAAACTAAACAAACAAAATAAACTAAAATAACTGCTGTACACACGAGGCATCTTGTCCTAACAACGTGAGTGGCAATAATCTAAAAATGATAATTCTTTATCAAGGAGAGCAATTGATGGTTCACTAACGCAGTTTTTGCCTGCCTTTTGAATTCCATAGGCTTCAAAAATTTTCCTTGTCAGCTGGTCGCGGTGGCGGAAAGGAACCTTTGTTCTCGAAAAGTCTGGGGTGCATCCACCGTCCTGGCAGTGGCATATTTACCACTTAGCATATTTTCTTAGCACCCATTTTGTGGTGTACATGATAAAAACAACGAACGTCTTCTCTTGCATCGCCATGTTCACAATAAATCTTAAGTTCGGACAGCAGTCTGCCTATCCTAAGCTTAACTATGGAAACTTCTTACAGCTTAAAAACTTGCACTAGTTGTGACACCTTGCACCTTGTATGCTGAGATATCGGCGTCACGAAATTGAAGAATAATCACCAACATATCGCTAAAGAGCGCGTACACAAGGGGCGCTGAAAAAGGCGAAGAGCTCCGGCGGACCAGGCGAGTCTTTGCCGTGATGTCACATCGCCACGACCACAGCGACGCCAGTGTTCGTTCTCGGGGCTAATATCTTAGAGGCCATGCGACTCTTGCTTTAGATAAAAAGTATGCACTCAGCGGTTAAAGGGCGCACCAGGGGTTGGATTTCGCTATCGCGTTCAACTCTTTAAGGCGAAGCTTAACAGTCCCCCAATTTTCGCTATGACGTTCATTGCTTCGCCCTTGCGGCGAAACTGCGACTTTTATTTTTACGGCGAAATTTGTATATGGCTACTAGAAATGAAAAAACTATTCAGCAACGGTGTCACAAGCGATCTCCATTGGCTGTACTATTACTTACATTGTTCTTAGTTAACCGCTCATTATAGTCCTCCATGTCCGTGATGATGCGAGGCACAGTGTGGGGCATGTGAAAAAAACACTCAGGTAAACCCAAGCAAAACGTGTGTCTAACTCATTATGAAGCACGAACATGTAACCAATAACTGCAAAAGGTTTCAGTGCAGCGTCGGGTTGAAGCTACTGCTGAACACCGGGCCGCATGTTTCAACTTCCACTGGTTAATCAATTGTAGTGCTTGGTTGATGAATTTCATTACTGTGGCCTATTATTACTGTGATATTACTGTGGCTTGCAAATCCTCAAGCATGCTTATAAGCAATGTCTTTCGTTTTACCCTAGTCCAAGAAACATATGACATGCATAGACATCAAATCTAACCTAAAGAATATGGTCCATATATATTTATGCTGCCTTGGTATACGATCCACGCCAAATGTTAGTCTGTAAATACTCATGTTTGAGATTCGTGCTCGTTTTTATTAACCTTATTTGCTACGCTTGAAAGAAACGTCATTTTTTCTGATATGGGTTGTTTGAGCCGTAATCACTTGCGCTTACTACATTGAAATGCGCAGTCTGTTTTATTATTATTTGCCAGCTATGAAGTGTCCCTGAGTATGAGGTGTCTAGCCGTTCATCTCGAGCTGCAGATTGCAGCTCCTGCTGGCTAAACAGCCTCGTAACTCAGCTGCGAACCAATTCTATTCAATTCAATTACTTGTTCGACTCATTTCAAGGAAACTCACTCTTGATATCAGTCTTGTCCGCAGCTAGGCGCAAGGCGTCTTTCCCGTCGTCCCCTCTGCCTATTTCTGGGGCAGCGAACTTTGCAAGATCGACGATGCAGGAGACGTCCTCCCAATTGGAACGGCTCAGGCTGACGCGCATTCGCTCAGCCAAATCATCCACTTCCTCGTGGCCGCCTTTGTCCGCAGCGCTGCCGGAGTCGTCTTTCTTGAGAAGCGATGCCTGCTCCTCGGTGAGCTCTGCCATGGCGAACACGAAGCCACACGTCGCAGCATAGCCGAACACACGAACGGTGTCGTGCCTCCCGTAGGCTTTCTTAACCTGCATGCGTGTGTTGGTTGATTGGAATTCGTGGTAAGGTCTACACGGCTAAAACTTGCGAGTAAAACTTGGCAGCTAGCTCTAAAGGTGCAGGGCCAGACTAACACAGCTGCACTTGTGACCAATTTAGATTATCATCAAACAGTTAATTAGCATGGTCTTAATTAGCAAGGTCTTTTGTGCCTCTGTTCATTGACTGATTTGTGGGGTTTAACGTCCCAAAACCACCACATGATTATGAGAAACGCCGTAGTGAAGGGCTCCGGAAATTTCGACCACCTAGGGTTCTTTAACGTACACCCAAATCTGAGCACACGGGCCTACGACACTTCTGCCTCCATCGGAAATGCAGCCGCCGCTGCCGGGATCGGAACCCGCGACCTGCGGGTCAGCAGCCGAGTACCTTAGCCACTAGACCACCGCGGGGGGCTGTGTCTCTGTTCAGCCCGTCTCGCTCTCTCTCTCTGTCTGCTTTGTGCAAAAAAAAAAAAAAACCTGCATCGCACAACATTCGTGTCAACCTCAATGAATTTGTTGGCCACATGTCTAATGTCCGCCAAATTAATAGATGGCACAAAAAAAGTGTACTGTAACTGTCTTCACATCCACAGTGTACGCCGTTAAAAGGCCCCTCAATCACCTCCGATATTTTTTCAAACATTACAAGTAAACACGTGCATCATGTGCAGAATGCCGTCGCGATCGATTCTGCACGTGCCAGAATTTCAAGAAACAATCCCTCCTTTTCCTCAAGCATTTCGGACCTCCGCGTGACGTCGAGAAAATGAATCTCTGACATGCAGCAAAAATATGCTGTGATTCATCGAGCAAGAGCGTACAACTTCGGATTAGTCTGAGAGCAGTTGTCTGCACTGCTTGTTGTTCGTCGTGTTGCCCGAAGTCGATGGAGGGACGGAGTCGCGGCAACCGGAAAAAGATGGTTTTTCGAGCAGCGCGTCGGTGATGACATATGCCGCGCCAGATAGGGTGGGGTGCCCTGTGAGAGGGCAAAGTGGCATTGAAAGAAAATACCAAAAAAGGCTCACGAAGGAAAGAGCGAAAGAAGTAATTGCCACATTTTGATAATCAAGCATGTCTAACTCCGCTATTACGACGTTTCAAAAAATTATCACGGCTCCATGTTCGTTGTAAAGCGTGCACAACTTCCCAACCACAACAGAATTTTGGCCTCTGGGTGGTTTAGAGGCCCTTTAAAAGCAGGCTGTCTTTATCTATCGTCAGTTATAAGCTGAAAAATAAGACGAAGACAACGCGTTCCAGCCGAGATATTGCGTTACACGCAGCTTACTTTTCTGGTCATGCGAAAGAGCTGAATGAAGAGCTTGAAGAAGGTCTGCTGTTAAAAATGCGAGCTGTGCGCGCAGACA
Organism: Rhipicephalus annulatus; assembly: GCA_013436015.1. Taxonomy (NCBI): domain Eukaryota; kingdom Metazoa; phylum Arthropoda; class Arachnida; order Ixodida; family Ixodidae; genus Rhipicephalus; species Rhipicephalus annulatus. The sequence continues at coordinate 139,776 of WOVY01010668.1, forward strand.
TCGCTGTCTCTCTCACAGAGAATTTGCGTAAGTGCTCCATCTAATAGCACTTACCTATTTTCGTGACGTCAGGAACTTTTCAAACGCTTCAGACAGTTGTCTTGCTTAAAGAACCCCAGGAGGTCGAACTTTCTGGAGCCCTCCACTACGGCGTCTCTCATAATCATATTGTGGTTTTGGGACGTTAAACACCACATATCAATCATGTGTGGAGGGATCAAACAAACAGTGGACTCGCCAATAGGGTCATCCCGCACCAAAGGCCCAGCCATATTGGCGACCATTTCAAATGTATTCGAGAAAAATCATGCTAACTTATCGCATCGAAAAGAGTGAATGGCTAGAGTATTTCGAAGAAAAAAATATGTATGTCGCATCGGAGCCTTCTACATTTTGCAAAATGTCATCTGAGCACTGATTGTCACAAAAATGATTCTGAAAGTATCGTTCCTCGTTTTAATACCAAATTGGGTTCACATACTAAGCCAAAGGGTTTATATAACATGTTCAAAGCTCAACAATATTACTGCAATTTTCCGCCCTGTGCGCTTTCGAAAATCTCGCCAAGATATCTTATATTTGCATTTTATTTATTATAGTATGATGCTATACAAGCTTGAGTAGTGAATATTTACTCGACGGAAGATACTTTTGCATTAAAAATATTTTCAGACTACTGAAGTTTCTAAAGTTTACATCCTGTGATAATTTTTCTTTTTCCAATTTTCGAGCATGCAAGAAAGTTTCACAATCTTAAGGTTTCGTATAGCATACATAGTTTTTGGGGTAGTTAGTTCTCGTGGGAACAAATTAATGAATGAAAAAAACTAGACAGCAAACATAGCAAGAAAATGTTTAGGAGTGAAAGGACCGACCATAGACCTTGTTCAAGTCGTACAGCCGCATGCGCTGTCGTACGTGCGATCACGATCACACAAACAGGGTTTTGCAAACATCCCAAAAAGAGTGCACCTTCTCGCTGCTGCAGTAGTCGCTGTCCGCTTTGGTTTTCCCGAACACACAAACCCTGGCCAGGCAGAAAGGGAACACGTTGCTGCTGGCGATGTCTTTTGGTGCCAGAGCAGCTGATCAAAAAAAAAAAGACAGAAAACAAAAAGAGCAGCCACATAGCAAGTAATTACATAAACAAACAACTAAAAGTGCCAGAAACGTAGTGCACGTATACACTAGATTGAACGTTTCCCTCCCTTCAAGGCACTGGCCTAACTATGTAGCAAGCTCGCACATTGACATTTGAATTGCAACCTTTAACTGTTGTCAAAGCTCCTTATATATATTAGAATTCCTCCCCCCCCCCTCCTGCTGTATTTTTTTTACCATCGTACGCTCGTTACACATGAAGAAAACGTTTCTGTTTCGAACACCACTCGTTCATACACACCGGTGAAGTTATCACTTGACTTACAATTATTTTTCTTCCTTTATATTTTATGCGAACACCCCGAAGTTTTGCGACAAGATATGATGTGCGCAATGATCGCTATGACGTTCCAACTTCTACTGCATTAACATGCATACTACCGGCCTCGATTGGCAGTGACTATAAGTTGACGGTTAAATGATGGCCGATGTTCACAAGTAGTGCCTAATGTCGGCAAACGATGACTAAATGACTGAAAGTATGGGTTAAGATGATGCCGTAAGCTAATACTGGCTAAAGGTAATCTTGGCTACAAATGTCTGAGTGACTGCTAGTGCTGACTACTCTTGGCTAATGATTAACTAACGACTTATGTAAGCTAGGTAACGTTGCCTAAAGTAGGTAATGCTGGTTGAGCACGGGTAAATGAATACAAGTTTCAGCTATTATTGGTTAGCTGCTGCTACAAAAACATTTCAATCAAGATCTAACGACTAAGTTCCACAATTTTTTTTCTTTTTTTCACTTACGATCAGCCTCGTGCAACGCCTTCCTGAGCTGTCGGTAGCGATGCAGCAGCTTCGCCGCGTCTCTCGGTCTCGGCGCCCAACCCGTGGCGAACGGATGCACCTCTTCCCACTGCCTAACCCGTTGGGTCATGTAGGACTCGCCCAGGCCTTTGTTGTTCGTTGCCGTCAGTACCTGTGCAAGCCGAGGATATGCATGCGCCAGTTCGCACCTACTGTCCCAAAGCTGCTTTGCAAATATAGTGCTGCCCCTACACTCTGTTGCAGGGCGAGACGGGCAACGTACGCGCATGCGCACTATCCACAGAGATGCAGACTTGTATCTGTTTGCTTTCAATAGCGTCCTTATTCATCCTTTATACTAGACCAACGGATAAGGTCACAATTAAAGAAATAGGGACAAATTATAGCTAAAGGAAATGCTGAATTGAAATAGTTCTATGCACTGGCGTTATGTAAAAGCTTTTGCTTCTCTTCGAAGGTGAGTTCCCGGGTGCTACAGTGGAATGGCGTTCTTTTTTATCAATTCTATTCAAATAGTCCTTGACGTTTAGCGCGCACGTCATATGTTGTGGATATTAAACACCGCTAGGTGCCAGTGAAGTCACCTATGCGTGTGTTTTTTTTTTTTGGTGCCTCGATAAATTTGTATTGTTCCAACAGGGGCAAATAGGCTTGTGTGCAAAACTGAATCATGGTAACGATCTGCATATGATTGCCAACAAATTTTGCCTAGCACAGAATGAAACAAGACTAGACATTCTCAATGACAATGCACCCACACCAGAATAAAATGATGCAGCGAACAACGCAGTTTAGGTACTGTACATGTACCCCACGGAAACATTCACGTTGCGTGGTTCACTGCGTCGAATTGTGCATTTGTGTGCATTCATGGAAGAATCGGTATAATGTTTACCTTTGGATCTAAGACGAAATGAAGCGGCATGTCGACGAGAATGATGGTGTAGCCGTATCTCGACGCCAGCACCAGGAACTTGGCGATCTCCCACACCCTGACGTTCGTGTTTCGATTTATTATCACGGGCGTGTCATTCTTCATAAAACCCTCAATTCTGAAAGCATCAAAATAAAAAATAAAATAATTTATAGCACCTGTTTATCAAACTTGCAAACACTGATGCAAGTGATATATGAACACCATTTGGATAGCTAGCTACACAAGAGCTATGACAACGTGCGTGACTGTGAAATCAGCTGCGTTATTCGTATTGGAAATGTCTTTTTTAATTCGAAAATGCACGCTCATTGGCTGATTGACAAATATCATTGAGTCCTTAACATACTGGCTTTCATGATCTAAAGTATCGGAGAAGACAGCCGAGATATGCCGTGAAAGTGTGGGGGGGGGGGGGCTGCGTATTAATGTTTACGATTTGAACGAGTGCTATTGTGTGATCAAATTTGCGTTCCGCCGCTACTCGACTCTGGGCAGACGAATCGAGCGAGCTCTTCCATTCCGAGCAGTGAAACAAACACTATTACCACACTATTACCTGTCGTCGTCATCGGCGACATCGCCTATACCTTGCTCTATTAGAACCCCATCGTTTCCCACAAAAATCGGCTCTAATCGCCAGTACCCATGGACGTCGATAGGCAGGGGTGTGCACAAGGACACCTGCTCTGGTTGGTCCCCCCTCCCCCGCCCTCGATGTACAATACGGCCCTGCACTTCCCAGAAAAAAACCTGCCGAAGCCTATGGCAGCACCCAAACCGACGCTATGCCGGGTGTCTCCCAACCAATGCTAGCAAACAACACGTGCGTGAGCACGACGAACATGCCGGTAAAGAACTTCACGAAGATTTCTTAAGCTTGTTGGTAATTCATGTGGATATAGGCTACTCCACACAAAAAAACAGGTGCACAAGAAGGAAACAAGGTTGTGCTTCGTCTGCCTACTTGCATTCCTTTTTGTGTCCTTCTGTTGTTGTACGCGAGTCTAAATTCAGCAGAAAAGAAGACAGATGTTATGTCCGCCCTCCCACCTCTATGTAATTGAACAAACTAAACCCGAACTCCCCTTCCAGTATCGCTGCATTTTTGCAACTAAATCTGGTGTCACTGACAAAACGTTATTGCTTCGTTGAATGCTTTTTGATTAATGAAATGCTGCGCAGGCTAAAGTATTGCCTTCTAGGAGACACCGGCTAAAGCTTCCTAGTTCTTTTTTCTAATCACACTTATTTTAAAACTCGCCTCGGCAACGACGCTTCGTTATTTAAATTATGATTTGATATGTGAGGTTTAACGTCCCGAAACCACCACATGATTATGAGAGACGCCATAGTGGAGGGCTCCGGAAATTTCGACCAGCTGGGGTTCTTTAACGTGCACCCAAATCTGAGCACACGAGCCCACAGCATTTCTGCCTCCATCGGAAATGCAGCCGCTGCAGCCGGCATTGGATCCCGCAGCAGCTGGGATTGGATCTTGCGACCTGTGGGTCAGCCGTCGAGTACCTTAGCCACTACACCACCGCGACTGGGCGTCATTTAAATCACGACTGCTTGTACACTTCGTATGCATTTGCGGTGGAACAGGCTACCCTCTCCCCATCCCCAAAAATTCATTGCTGACCGTTAGTTTTATTAAATGCGAAGCATTTCTTAGCGAACTTCGGCGACTTTGAGCGTGCGTGCGTGCGTGCCTGCGTGCGTGCCTGCCCGCCCGCCCGCCCGCCCGCCCGCCCGCCCGTCTGTCCATCTGCTTATGACATTTAGCTCTCCTGGCAGTTTCTATAATTCGATAATGGTATCGATACCAAACTTGGTATAGCATAACATGCCCGCATGAAGAACATATTTGTTTAGTCATAACATGAAAATCATGACATGTATGTCATGAATATCATGATTTCCATTTCATGGTCTTGCTGCTCTTGCGGTGGTTTCCATCACATGGCATGTCGCAAAACTTGTATGGTATGACATGATTGCATGGCGAACACAAGCAAATGACCCTGACATGAAAATCATGACAAGCGTGTTATGTAACAACACGACTACATGTCACGCTCATGATGCACTTGCGGCCATTTCGCTCGCGTCATATATACCAAATTTGGTACGGTACGTGAATGGATGACGAAGGTATGTGACTGGTGCAAACATGATAAACATGGGATGAGTGTCATGTAACAACATGACTGCATGCTACGCTCATTATTTGCTCGCGGCCGTTTCATTAGCTTCACATGTACCAAACACAGTATTACAGGACAAGAATGGATGACGAAGGTATGATACTGGTGCAAACTTGTAAACATGAGATGCGTATAATGTAACAACATGACTACATGCTACGCTTATGATGCGCTTGCGGCCGTTTCACTAGCTTCACATGTACCACACTTGGTATTACGTGACGCAAACGGATGACAGAGGTAAATGACACATCTAAACATGATAATAACGACATGCGTGTCATGTAACAACATGACTACATGCAACACTGATGACAAGCTCGCGGCCGTTTCGCTAGCTTCACATATGCCAAATTTGGTATTACGTGACGCCAATGGATGACGAAGACATGTGAGTGGTGCAAATGTGATAATCATGAGATGCGTGTCATGTGAGAACTTGACTACATGCCACAGTCTAGGTGCCAATACATTTCGACGTGACGCGGTGCACGTGCTCGCCGGCGTTCATTTCGTCGCGTCGCACGCCAGGCACCGGTCCTGCGATATACTCACAGGCACTCACCGTGCTGCGTTGCTTTGACGCATGCACGTTTGAGCGCGTCCCACGTCCCTCTGTCACGAAAAGAGGGAGACATAGTGTTGTCTGAGTAATGTGTCGACGCGAAATGCAGCATGTTGCATTTCTCGCCGGTTGCCGTCAGGTGGCACCGACGGACGCTGGTAGCGCCTGGCGTCCATCTAGCGCCTGGCGTCAGGCTAACGTAGCGTCGCTGTGCCCAGCATGCGCACGCGTCAACGCTACATTGGAGTACATTGGGCGCTCGCGGCCGTTTTGCTAGCTTCACATATACCGAATTTGGTGTTACGTGACATCAATGAATGAGGAAATATATGACTGGTCCAAACATGATAATCCTGACAAGCATGTTATGTAAGAACATGACAACATACCAAGCTCATAGCGTGCTCGCGGCCATTTCGCTAGCTTTACAAATACTAAATTTGGTGTCACGTGACCTGAATAGATGATGAAGGTAAACAACACATCCAAACATGATAGTCATGACACGGAAGTCATGTACAGCATCATTTACTTCCACCTCGTAACGTTGTGCTGATTTTGAAATGACATAACATTTTTCATTCGCGCTTCGCATATTTTCGATTGCCACTGTACGTGGGATCTGCCAATTTCTTTTTATTCTACGGCGTCTTTAGATGTCGCAGTAATCAGTCTGATGCCCCCTGCACGACAAAGGTGTGCAGGTCTTTATTTATAGCCATAGATAAAACTCATGTGTCCCACTTAAACGGGATGGACTAGACTTAGCGAATGAGAAGAGAGAGCAGCACTGTTGCAACAGAACTTACAGAAGATGAGGTATAATGCAAGGATGCACGAACTCGTTAAGGCGGGAACAAACAACGCTATAGACACAGGACGTTGACAGAACAACAGACGTCGGCGCCCAGTCTATCGTTCTGTCACCGTCCCGCTATTTCTTCCCGTCATAACTAAGTACACAGAGCGCGGTCCACTGTGGAAGGGAACGTTGGAGCCCGTGGCTGACGGCAGCTTGGTGCCACCGCAGGAAGGCCGCAATGAGTTTTGCGCATGCGCAGTAAGCTCTGGGAGTGGCGTCCTTTCGTAGCATGAACGGTTCGTTTCGCGACGCTTTGAAGCGGAACAGTGCAACAAAAGGCCTGATCTCAGGAATTCGTGGCAGAGCGTCGGCGTGTGCTTTTTTCACGTGGCGCCGAGCCCTCTCCTATATAGAGAGACTGGGCGCGCAGCTTCGTGTAGCTCAACGCCACTGAGACTGACTCAAGGCCGGGGGGCTCCCGTGGGGCCGTGAATGTACGTCATCAGTAAGGGGCCCAGTCCCACGTCTCCGCTAGATGGCGTTGGTCCCCTGAGCGGCGGGGCCTCGGCAGCCTTGGCGCGGCGGGCACGTTTGGACGCGCTGTGAGCGTTCGTGGCGCGGATGCACGTTGCTGCTTGGATATTCGTTTCTGTGCGTAGTTGGGCAACGGCGAGTGACCTAAGTGTTTATCGCGTGTTATGCGTGGCGAACAGGCTCGTGCACACTAACTCGGCGCAGAGTTAAAATCAGCGCCGAAATGCCAGGAAAGTGTTGTGTGCCACGGTGCAACGGCAATTACAAGACAGGCCCCAAGGTGCACGTTTTTTCGTTCCCTCAAGCCGACGAAGCAAGACAAGCGTGGATACGTGCCATTCCACGTGAAAACCTGGTCGTGTCAGCGAATGCCAGGGTAAGAAATTTTGAATGCTTTATAATTTTCTCATGGAGGTTGCTCCTACCGTTGCGTGGCGAGCCTTGTAGTTTGTAGCACGTTACGCCTAAACGCGTCACGCAAAGCCCTGAATGTACTGTTGCTGCTACGAGGTAGCCATACTGATGCTAGGATATGTTTCTTTTGTTTAGGTGTGCGAACGTCACTTTAAAGCCGAAGACATCGTTCGGGAAACAAGCTATATTGACCAAGCCACCGGCCGCACAGTGACCTCCGCACCGCTCTCACGTTTGCGGCTTCGAGCTGAGGCAGTACCGACGGTATTCCCTGATTGCCCAAGCTACCTGTCTATAGAAAGCTCTAGAAGAGAGGACCCAAAGAGCAAGCGAATGCGCTTAGAGGCCGCTTCCCTTGAGAAAGTGCTCGCCGAGTCAATTCTCACTGCCAAAAAAGAGGAAGAAGCAGATAAGCTTTGCGATTTGAAAGATGTCGCAAACTTCGTTCGAGGCAAGAAGCTGACATTTTGACATGTCATCAAATGCAGTGACCACGTCATTTTGGCTCACATTTATAATGATGACGCTCCTTGGATTAAGTACTCTGTTGTCGTAAAAACCGACCTAACTCTTACGGTAAACGTCGCAAAAGCATCAGTGAAGCGGCTCGGGTCCAAAATGGTAGTTCCGTCCGTGATCGACAGCAAACGACGGCTGCTGGAATTGCTGGAAGGAGTCGAGGGGTTCGACAGTACCCAGAGGTCAAGCTCTGAAAACTCAACCGCAGACATCTTCGAGACTGTCGCGTCTCTTCTGAACGAACTATACACAGCACAAAAAAGCGATAACACACCGATCATTCAACTGCTCGCTGAGCAAGTGAAGTTAATGTCAACAAAAAAAGAACGATGGCGCTAATCTGTAGAATTTATGGTGTACTGCTGCATACTATTTACTATATCGCCTCACGCGTACAAGTGCATGCGCAGTCACGGGAGCATCATCATGCCACACCCAAGAACCATTAGGTCAATATGTTCGTCTTTCGGAATGAACCCCCAACTAGAGCATCAAGACAATACATTCCTCCGCTACATGGCCATGAAGATATCCGAGTTGAATGAGCAGCAACGCTACGTGACTTTGATGATGGATGAAATTCATCTAAAGCCATTTTTTTACTATAAAAATGGGAGGCAACATCGCTGGTATCGCGTTGAACAATGCAGAAGCAGCAAATAGTGCATTTGTATTCATGGTACACAGCCTCATGTGTAAGTTTAAGGAGGTAGCGCACATTGTTCCTGTTCAAAAGGCTAATGGAGAACTTCTGCACATTTTAGGAGATGTCATTCGCGGCTTAGAAAAAATTAGATACAAAGTAATGTGTGTCGTGACCGACAACAACGCCGTGAATTGAAGCGCAATGGTGCCGTTTAAGTATTCGGTGAGCAAGGCCCCTCAAGCCGTTTCAAAAAAATCACTGGCAAATGATTTCGTGTTTCCGCACCCATCAGATCCCCACAGGCCATTGTTCTTTGTCATCTACCCAGTGCTGAAGTGCGTGCCCAACAACTGGTTGAAACAAAATGACCAGTGTTTCTGGTTACCTCAGTTCGAACCAAGCACAACGGGGCAGCGGCGAATGCAGTATGCGTATTTCAAGACAGTTAAAGACGCATATAATTTAGAGAGTGAGCAGTTACTCCGGTACGGCTACACTTTGTCCAGAAAAGCTGTTTCCCCAACAGATATCGAGAAACAAGATGTTAAACCTGCTTTGCAGGTATTCAGCGAGTACGGACCGAATGCACTTCGAGTCATTGGAGCCAAGCACAACCTGAAGCACTACGAAGAAACCGCCAGTTGCATCGATGTAATAGTGAGATGGTGGAAGGTTGTCAACGTAAAGACTCCTTTCAAAGGACTGAGACTAAGGGATAACTTTCAAAAGCCAGTCTACCCTTCTCCATTCGACCCCAAGGTTTCCTTCTTGAACGATTTTTTGGACTGGTTAAAGGAGTGGAAGGAAAGGAGAGCGGATGCCTGTAAGTTGTCTGATGAGACACATGGGGCTTTTATTCAGACGACTCGGGCGTTCATTGAAATCTGCGCATATTGATTTGAGGAGCTCAAGATGTCCTTTGTGCTTCTTGGAAAGTTCCAAACAGACCTTCTGGAAGAACGTTTTGGTTGTTACCGACGACTGGCTGGCTCGCAGTATCATTTGTCCGTAAGACAGATTTACGAGTGTGAGAACAAGTTGCGACTGCAAACCACACTACCACAAATCAGCACGGCGTCCGCAATCGACAACGACCAAAATCAAAATTGGGAAGAGCTCCAAACGCAGGCAGCAGTGCCAAGTGGAAAATTCAACGTTGTTGTGACCCAGGAGGCGCTATCAAAACTGAAGGATGTCATTCTAGTGGTTACCTATGTTGCTGGTTACTCGGTGCACCTCGCTGTGAACAGGTTAAAATGTGACAAATGCAGAGAGCTCCTCACAATTGACAAGACTATCGCAGTTTCTCCAGAAAATCGCATGTACAGTCTTGTCAAAGAAATTGACAGGGGAGGGCTGGTTTACCCAGCAATGCCAGCTGTGAATGCGGTGGCTTATAATTACGTTGCTGTGGAAGAGCTTTCCAAATGTGCCGAATTTTTAAAAGTTCAAAACCAACGTCAAGTGGCCACAGAACTAACACTGCAACTGCTCAGCGACGAGGAGCCTTCAGATTTCGACGTCTGTGAAGAGGGACACGCAAGTGAAGTGGTGCTCAAATATATATTGTGGTGCAGCACGAACATTCTGCTGAAGAACTTTTGCCGGCGATTGAACAACAAAGTTTCGGACCCGGACAACAAGTCTAAGAAGCGGAAGCTGCAAACTCTAACAAATAAATGAATAAAACGGCGGTGGGTGTAAATATGAGTGGTCTCTTTTGTCTTTTCCTTCCTAATTTTATTCAGTATATTACACGTGTAGTACTTAGATTTAGGTGCACGTTAAAGAACCCCAGGTGGTCAAAATTTCCGGAGCCCTCCACTACGCCGTCTCTCATAATCATATCTTGGTTTTGGGATGTTAAACCCCAGATATTACCCAGATATTATTATATAAGTATATTACACGTGTAGCAGCAAAAAAAAGTCAGCCAAGCGCACAACTTATGCCCTCCGTAATGCCCTCTGGCACCCTTAGGGTTTCTGAATAAATAATTTAAGGACTTCTGTTCAAGCGTTCCCTTGCTTCCGTCGGCCCCATACCGGCTACGTCACAGAGGCAGCCCCCCGGCCTGGAAAGAATTTCCTCTAGGTGGTGTTGCGTAGCTACACACCCACTCTCTCTACAGGGAAATGGCATGGCGCCGCGTTGAAAGGCTACGCGTCGCTGCGCTGCAACGTATACATGGGGTCAGACCGTGGGGAAAGCCTGACCCCACGTGGGCGTTGCAGCCCGTCAGCGTGTGACTTTTTGACGCGGCGCTGTGCCCTTTACCTATAGAGAAAGAGGGCACCTGGTTGCGCGATGCTGTGCGCCCACTCTCTCCGTAGAGAATAAGTGTGGCACCGCGATAAGGCTTTAAGGGCATTTAAGGGCTTTAAGGACGCGACCTCGCGCCCGCAGCGTCACGTGTCCACGCGCCCTCTCTCTTTTTCTATCGGGAGAAAGGGGAATGCACGCTGATGCGCTGCAACGGGTACATGTGGCCAGGCCTTAACAACGCCTACTATGCCTGCACCTCGTGGCCTACACAAAACCCGTAGCAACCAACCTCCGGCGGCGGCGGGGCCAAGAAACCGCCACAGACCCCGATGCTCCTGTAAAGGGCTCCTAACACCCCGCGTTCAAAGAGAGAGGAGTGGCTTCTTTCTCACTTTCGAGACTCTTCCTACAGGCGATATCTCTTTCTCGCCACGTATATCTTAAATGTAGGTGTACTAGTCCAGCAGTTAGCATTAACCCTTTGATGCCCACTGTTGCTCTGGGGCAACAACCCCAAAAATAATTTTTTCCGCAAAAGCAGGGTCTGCCGCTAGGGGGCTGAGCCACTCGGATGCCTCTCGAATGGGCTCTGCCAGTTTTTCACTTTCGCGGCTGAATAAGGACAACCACGGGATTCAAGACCATCACAGCTGTCGCCAGACGATCACCCGATTCGTCCGATGCCAGGTTATACCAGGTGGGCCTACTTTTTTTTTGAGCCGTGACACTTCTTTCAAGTTCTTACAACGGCGTCGCCCTAGCTACACCATTGCAGTGCCGACGTAGTGCCATCGATGCGCTGGCAACTAGGCGACAAGTCAGGCCCCCGGCCTGCGAAACACCTGCGAAATGGGTGTTGTGGAAATTGAGGGAGAGAAGCTGTCTCCCGAAGAGTACAACGACACTCAAGGATGGGTTGTGGCCCATGAACGACGCAAGAAGGCAAAAGACAAGAGAAACGCGGAACCAGCCACGAACGCGGGAGGTGCGTCCATGGAGGCGTCTCGGAGACTAAAGGATTTTTTGCATCGCCGGCCAGTGCAAAAAGAACCGCAACTACCAGAAGACGATTACAAGGTTGTAATACGCCCAGGAGGAGGTCTGGACTTGACGCGACAGAGTCTAGCGGTCATAAGAGACTGTGTTCTACGAGCGGCAAAAGTACAGCCTGACATTGCCGGGGAAGATACTCTCAGAATCAACATGCGACAAAATACCATGATCATGAGCACACCTACTCTGGCCCATGCGAAGGAATACAGCAACATCAAGGAAATTATGATCAATGACAAGAGCTATGCTACAGCCGCTTATGTAACAGCACCAGAAAACACATCCAAAGAGGTTATCAACGGAATACCGAAGTATGATAATCAAGAAGACATAGAAAAAAGCTTGGTCAATCAGAGGAACCCGACGATTCTACATGCACGACGTATGGGACTTATGGACTCAGTGGTCATTGTTTTCGAAGGGTTGTTTGTGCCGTATTTTGTATACTACCGTGGTGCCGAATATAGGTGCTTCCTATACAAGAAGCAATATGAAACATGCACTACTTGTGGTCAAATTGGACATCGGGCGGATGTCTGCCCACAGCCTGACAGCAAGAAATGCTGTGGTTGTGGGGTGCTCAATCCAACTGAAAACCACCAGTGCGTCCCTAGGTGCAGCCTTTGCGGGAAAGGTCATCTTACAAGGGCCAAAAAATGCAAAGAACGGTTTAGGACCCCGTACCTTTTGAAGAAAAGATGGTGGGAAAAGGAACAACAACAAGGCGATGACCGAAGAGAAATGAAGATTTTGTCGAACGCTAGAGCAACACAGGCATGGAGGGAAGGGTATTCACCAGAAAATCCAACGGAGGAAAATGGCAACACCACCCAGGACAGAGGGGGACGACGCAGAGATTGTTCCAGCTCCTTCCCGCGACTCGCCGAAGGGGAAAGAGAAGAGACTCAACACGAACCCAGATCCACATCCAGATAAAGGTCCACTCGTCAACACAGATCCAGGTCACGGGCCAAATCCAAGATAAGGGCAACGACATCACCTCAAGGCCAGTCCCACGACGGTCCTGGCGGCGGTTGGGACAGTCAACAAATGGTGAGCTGGGTGGGCGTGGTATCATGGGAGTCTCTCCGGTCTGGAAGTTTGCTGAGGTTGTGGCAGAAGGATCCACCCTAGGTCAAGAGCTAAACCATATTAAGAAAATGCTAGAGCAACTCACCCGTGAAAACGTGAAACAGAGGGACGAAATAAAACAACTAAAGGAAGAGAACTCTAAACTCAGGCAAAATCAGCTGCGCGAGTCAACTAGCTCCATAGCATCGTGTAGTCGAATTTCAACTCCAGCGCCTGCACAGGAGTCAGGAGTGCATGCAGCGAAATGAAGAGCAGAGGAAATATCTCCTGTAGAAAATGAAAACCTCTCAAAACCCCTGGAAAAGAAAGTCGAGAATATGCTCAGAGAACTTACTAAGGTAATGCAACAACAATTCGCAGGATTGCAGCTGCAGCTCGTAGAAATAAAACAAAGAATAGATAGCATAGAAAATCGACTAATGCTGGTGGAGAACACGCAAACAGATTTGAGGTCTATAGGAGCAGGCCCGGTTAAAACTACTACTAAACCCTACAACCGGCCGACTACGACCGAAGTAATCTAAATCGCAGGGGAAGGGACCGTTCCTAGACATGGCACGACGTAATCAGTATAAAATTTGGCAGTGGAACTGTCGTGGGTATTGCCGGAAACGGGGTAACTTACAACAGTTCCTAAACGGGAAAGGAGGCACCAGACGTCATCGCCTTACAGGAAATTGGAGGAATGGCTAAATTGTCGAATTACAAATCCTACGGTACCCCTGATGAAAAAACGTCCGTAACAACCCTCGTGCGAAGAAATCTCACGGTGATAGAACATAATACAGAAATATGCGATGTCGATCATGTTCTTGTTGAGTTAGTTGCATCGCAGAAGAGTGGTGAAAGTCTATTCATATTAAATGTCTATAGCAGCCCTAGACAAAAAACCAAATTTAGGTCACTTTCTAGAAAAACGATCAGCATTACTAAAAAGCAAGCATTGGTTATAGTAGGTGATTTCAACGCGTTGCATGCGGCATGGGATTATGACAAAGAAAACATCAAAGGTAGAAATCTCTGGATCGACGCCCAACAGGAGGGCCTTACGTTAATAACCGACCCCCTTTTCCCAACTAGGATCGGAAACAGCGTATCCAAAGACACGTCTCCTGACCTCACTTTTACTAAGAATATCATCGAACCTTATTGGCTTAATACACAAGAAAATATGGGCAGTGACCACTATATAATTGAGACCACGTTTAAAGCAGGTCCACGTAAAAGAGGAGGCAAAGAATGAAGGATAGTTGAATGGGATAGCTTTAGAAAAATCAGAGAGAAGGAAGCATGGGATGTCATCGAAGAATTAGATGAATGGCTAGGGAACCTTAAGCAAAATATTCAAATCGCAACTAAGATCATACCAAAAACAGAAGGACTAGAAAGCACAGACAGTAAGCTCCTACATATGTGGGAGGCAAAAAAGAGCCTAGAAAAACGGTGGAAAACACAAAAACACAACAAACGCCTTAGAAAAAGGATAGCCACCCTCAGTAAAGATATTGAGAAGTACGCGGAGCAACTATGCAGACAACAATGGGAAGAAAAGTGTGATGCGATGTAAAAACAAATAAGTCTCTCTAAAACATGGAACCTGTTAAGATGTCTGATAGACTCGGAAGCGAGCAAGACAGCACAACAACAAAACTTTGTTAGACTTATCCGTAAATACAAAAGCACGGAGGAAGAACTGATTGAAGAAATCACACAGAGCTACATTGGGGATACAACCAAAGAGCAATTAAGCTCGTACAAAGGTAAAGAAAATGATTCCCTAGACCGACCGATATTAGAGGACGAGGTACGATCGGAACTAATGAAACTGAGCACAACATCAGCCACGGGCCCCGATGGGATCATGAATAAAACGCTCAGAAACTTAGACGACAAATCTATCACAGCCCTCACCGAATATATGAACAAGTGTTGGAAAAAAGGTAAGATACCCAAGCGATGGAAAACGGCAACAATCATAATGATAACCAAGCCAGGCAAGAAACTACATCTTGATAATCTTAGGCCTATTTCCCTGACATCCTGCATAGGAAAGTTATTAGAGCATGTCATCCTAACTCGCCTGTCAAATTATATGGAAGACAACGAGCTCTTTCCTCATACGATGGTAGGCTTCAGAGCGAAACTGTCTACACAGGACATTATGCTTAAGATTAAACACCAAATAATTGATTCGGGTCTCAATACACTCGACACAAAGGTAATAGTTGGCCTAGATCTTAAAAAAGCATTCGATAAAACATCCCATAAAGCTATACTTGCCAATCTTCAAGCGTTAGGGGTAGGAAAAAGAGTATACCATTATATAAAAGACTTTTTAACTGACTGGACTGCAAGAATAATACTAGGCGATGCAGAATCCCAGGAGTTTAGTCTGGGCAGCAGAGGTACGCCGCAAAACTCAGTCCTATGCCCCTTTCTTTTTAACGTGGCCATGATAGGTCTCCCTACCAGACTGAAGGAAATTCCAGGACTCCACCATAGCCTCTATGCAGATGACATTACCTTATGGGTAGCGGAGGGTAGTGACGGATACATAGAGGAAACTTTACAAACAGCAGTGAATATTGTAGAAGAATATGCCATCCATACAGGATTACAATGTTCACCGGAAAAATCGGAACTTCTCTTCTATAACCCGACATGTAGGGGTCGGAAAAGCATCCAGGAAAGACCTAACATTAAAGTCTTTGTTGGAAAAACGCAAATACCTACGGTCAAAAGCATAAGAATTCTGGGACTCCGAATCAGCTCAAACGGGCACAACGGAGAGGCGATTAGAATACTTGAAACCAGTGCACAGCAAACTATGCGTCTACTTAAACGAATTGCAAACCGGCACTATGGTATGAAGGAAAATAATATGATAAGACTGGTACAGGCTTTTGTCATCAGTCGTATTGTATATGTGGTTCCGTACCTCAGACTGCAAGTGGCCGAGAGAGAAAAGATTGACAGAATGATTAGACGAGTTTTCAAACAGGCGATCGGACTTCCAATTACTACCTCTAATGATAAATTACTTCAATTAGGGCTTCACAACACATCAGAAAAGCTTATAAAAGCTCAAAGAATCGCACAATATGAAAGACTAACGCAGAGTAAAACAGGTAGAGCTATATTAGAGGAACTGTGTATAAACTACGCAAATCAATTTGGCGCCAAAAAGGATATCCCGTATGAAATCAGGAAATGTTTAGTAATCTTACCGATTCCAAAAAACATGCACCCCGAACATGACGAAGCAAGGAGAGCTGAAAGAGCGAAAAATATACATAACAACGTAAAAGATTTACCCGAAACAACGTACAAAGACACGGCCAAATACAAAGAAAATGACAACATGACTATAGCAGTAGTGGACTACAAAGGAAATCATAAGGTCAGCGGCTCGGTGAGAACGAGCTTTGCAGAAGAGGTGGAGGAAGCAGCTATTGCAATGCCCATAGTATCCACCTCGACTTCACTCATTGTTAGCGACTTGCAGACGGCTGTGAGAAACTTTGCATGAGGGCGAATATTCCAAATAGCTTTAAGAATATTGGTTGGATGCAAATACCAACGAACAATAGAAATAGTCTGGGCACCCGCTCACTCCTCCTTGCCTGGCAATGAGGCTGCACACCAGACAGCTCGAGGACTTACAGACCGAGCCTCTGGATTGCCCTAGTCAAACGGGGAGGACGATGAGAGATTTGAGCGGATGAGCACTTACAGAGATATTACGCAGTATTACAGGCTAAGCAGGAAAATTTATCCTCCCGCACACTTGTCATTGAACAAAGGACAGGCGGTGGCGTGGCGCCTACTCCAGACCCACACGTTTCCTAGTCCAGTAAGAATGAACCACTGCATGCCGGAACTTCATTCGGACAAGTGTAAATTTTGCCACAACAGGGCGGACTTGAGCCACATTTTATGGGCATGCCCACAGGCCCCCATAAGAGGCGAATTTCCAGACGGGAGTGGATGGGATGCCGCGCTTCTCAACTCTGACTCTCAATTACAAGCCCGCTTAATACGGCAGGCCGAAGACGCCGCCAGGGCCCATAAGATCATGGCCGTCGTCTAGGTTTGGTCCTCCCTTCTCCTCTCGCACCTGAAAGGGGAAGAGGACCTTTCTGCTAATTAAATAAAGTTTGTTCATCATCATCATCCGCAAAAGCATGTTGTGTGATACTGCTAGCGCCATCTGTGGAAAGAGACAATGTTTACCAAGCGTCCTAAGCTTCAAAGAAATACACACAGATGGCAGCATCGCCTTTTTCTAGTACTTTGTTCGAGCGTTTGAGAGGTGGCAACGCAAGCTCCGCACACAAGAGTAAATTTATCCTACTACAGCGCAACGGGACGCTACCGCGAGCTATGTTATACTCAAAATTGCGCATAAGGCGTTGTAGAACACTTATGAACAGGCTGAATGGTGTGGCCGCATTTTACGCGTTAGAAATCTTCCCTCCAAAAACGCTGTTGCTCACGAGCAACGGGCATTTGCGGAGGTGCAAGCCGATATAGGGTTGGACGCTTGTTGCGTTTCTCTGCTTGACTGAACGCAAAACCAGGCAATAACATAATCTTATTTCTATGAAATACGATAAGTGATAGTTATTGGACAATATTCTTTTGTCTTTCATGTATAAATGGGGATGTCAAAAGAAAAGAAATGGCTGACAGATGAAGAAATACAGGAGCTAATCTTCCTTCCGGATGGTGAATTATCCGATGTTGATTTCGACAGCGACCCAGATGATCCCGAATATGAACCTAGAGATGATAAAAAATTGATTGATTCCTGTTCGCTTGATGTTTTGATAAACCTTCGCTATCAACATTCGCGAGAAGACGACGACGGAGGAATGCCAAGCAACCCTGTTGAAGCTGTTCCTGGAACATCCCGCCACACGGCCGCGCAGCGCAGAAAGATGAAAGAAAGCGTTCGCAGAAAATGGACAACAAAAGACGTTATGCTTGATGACACAGCCTGGAAGAGTGAGCTGCCCCCACCGCCCGAAGATGTGCTAAGTCCATACCAATACTTTTGTGCCTTTTTCGATAAAGAGATGGTAGACACACTGTGCTATCAATCAAATCTGTATTCCACCCAGAAGAATGGCACCTGTGCAAACATCACCAAGGAGGAGATGAGGAAATATCTCTCCATATTAGTGATTTCGGGGACAGTCAGGGTGCCTCATTTCCGGATGTTCTGGCAGTGTGGAACGAGGTTTGAGCCTGCAGGGAACCTCATGTCTAGAAATAGATTCGAGGCCATACATCAATGCCTACATATGAACGACAACTGTCAGGCAAAGCCACGAGACGCTGAGGGCCACGACCGCCTTTTCAAGGTGCGCCCACTTGTGAAACAGCTGAAGAAGAACATGAAGGCAGTGACCCCAGAAGAACGGCAGAGTGTGGACGAGCAAATTATTCCCTTCGAGGGGCGCTCACCGCTGAAGCAGTACATGAAATTGAAGCCCCACAAGTGGGGCCATAAGGTGTTCACAAGGGCAGGTGTCTCCGGAATTATGCACGACTTCATCATCTATGAAGGTAAAGGTACTGCTCATGACAATGGATTCGGCATCTCTGGTGATACAGTCATCGATCTGGTGAAAGATCTTCCGGAAAACAGGAACCCCAAGTTATGTTTTGATAACTGGTTCAGCAGTCTGCGCCTGGTAGACGAGTTGAAGCGCATAGGATTTCTGAGTGTTGGTACCGTTAAAGTCGACAGGACGGAGAAGTGTCCGCTGGCACCTGACGCAACTCTCAAGGCGCAAAGCTCTCAAGGCGCAAGGAAGAGGCTCGGTGGATTTTCACGTGGACGAGGACTCTAACATTGGAGTCATCAAATGGTTTGACAGCAACTCCGTACACCTCGTGTCAAGCTACGCTGGTGTCCAACCAACCGACCTTTGCAAGCGGTGGAACAGCAAAGAAAAGCGCAGCATTGATGTTTCACGCCCTTTCGCCGTAAAGGAGTACAATACCTTCATGGGAGGTGTTGATCTCGCCGACATGCTTATTGAGCTGTACCGCACAGACCACAAATCGAAAAGATGGTACATGGTACAGATGGTACACAAATCGAAAAGATGGTTTTACTGGATGATGGATGTTTCTATTGTCAATGGGTGGCTTCTGTATAAACGCCACTGTGCCCAGCTATCTATCAAAAGAAGGCTGTCTCTGCTAGCTTTTCGAATGCAGATTGCCCAAACCCTTGCACATCTGAAGTGAAATCATTTGAAGAGAAGGTCAGGTATGGCTGCTGAAGCTGGAATCGTGCCCGCCAAACACTTGATCCATTCTCCGGTGACACTGAGGCCCACAGTGGACGTGAGGTACGATGGCATGAACCAATGGCCACAGTACGGCGAAAAAAGGATCGATGCAAGTTCTGCAAATTCGGCTACACGTTTCTGTACTGCGCTAAGTGCAATATGCACTTGTGCCTCCTTTCAAGCCGCAACTGCTTCAAAGCATTCCACGTGATATAGTGTCTCAAGTGCCCAATGTTGCTCAGGAGCAACACCTCATTACTCACCTATAAATAAACATAATTTTTTTCTGACAACGTAATTGGCATATTGTGACCTTTCTTTATGCATGCCAGAGTTTTCTTCATGTTGTGCATTTAAACAAAATTTTGGGCATCAAAGGGTTAAGTGTATCAAAATTTCGCCCCGGTCAGCCGCAGTTATATCTCCGCTTGCGCCGTCGGAAATGCACTAAGTGATAACAGTTGATAGAGCACGATGATAATGCTAGACAAAATGAGCGGGCGGCCGGTTACATGGCAAGGCATCGTAGGAGACAATTCACATCTGATATTTAGCCAATACGGATCAATCGAATGTAGGTACCGAAATGATGTCAGGGAAATCACTGTTCGTGCACCACGAAGTGTGAAAGCAAGACGAGAAACGTCAGTAAAAAGAAATGCCTTGGTTTTTTTTATTTTGTATTTTCAGAGGCAGGTTAGGGGCCCTTTAAAGGTGTATACTGACATGAACTTAGCAATTTTATGTACTTTCGCTTGAAACGGAGAGACTCCTATCGAGAACTCTGAAACAAGTACCATGCATGGTGCCTCAGAACAAATTGTATATATGAAACCAGCGAACTTTGTTGATTCGTCATAACATCCATTACAGTGGAGCTGGTTTGCACATGCCCGAGCGACAGAACTTCACAATAGAACACAAGAACTTTTAACACATGTTTGCTGGCTAAGGTATGTTGAGAAGACTAAAACTGCAAGCTACGGAAATGAAAACTTACAGTGTTCCTATGCATTCACCTGAGATGACAGGAAGGCTAAAGCCCCTTCACCATATTCTTCTTCCCAGTCATTGTATTGAACATCTTCCGCCACCCTCCAAGATGTTTCTGCACCTGTAAGGTGATTTTTTTGCTGCCTCAAGGATCGCAGGCACTGCAAGCATAGTCCACTTTAGCTGGTTGTGCATTGCCTTCGAGATTGGCCCACCATCCACCAAGCAAAGATGACATGTGATGACGTCATCGTGTAACGTTACGTCATGGGACATCATGGGGATGTCAAGATGGCTCCTTGATGGCGTTACAAATATTGGTCATCGGTGACGTTATGACGACGTCATATGGTGGCGTATTCACGTGATTTCGCATCACTTACCTTGACACAGAGGCTGAGAGAGGCCGACGATCTATTTTTGTGTTTGATGAGGCATCTAAGGCTTTCGCTTCAAAAACCTCATTTTGTGATGTTTTAAAATCGTGTCAGTGTCCCTTTAACAATGAACCGCTGTAGGCCAACCAGCCCAGTTAAGCTGTGTTCATACTACATACGAAATCGCGCTTCGACCCCGGGGATTGCGTATTACGTCATCATACGTCACCCGTTCCCGATTCTCCACATCAGTCCGCGCGCAGCTATTCGTGAAACGACGGCTGTCCAAATCAATGTAGGGATCCTCGGGGAGCAATGCCGAAATTCTCGCTTGTAGCGTGAATTCTCCCCTGTCGTGTGAATAATGCTGGCTGCGGAAGATCAGAATCACGTCACATGTCACGTGAGTGATACGTCCGCGATCATGTCGGTCGTGGGAATACTCACTTGCTGAGGCAGATGTCGTGGGACTCGCGCATGGTGACCGTGTTTCTCTCGGGGGCCACGGGCGAACTGAACAGCTTGTCCGACCAGTAGGAGCGGCACTCCGGGTACAGCTCCTCCAGCTCGGCGGCCACGATGTTCTTTCCCGATCCGGGAGGACCACGCACCAGGAAGAGCAGGCGCCCATGGGTGCGCAGGAAGTCCAGCGTCGCCTCGTGCTTCAGGCAGGGAGCATCCAAGCGCTCCAGCAACTGCGTCGTGTCCGTCGGACAGTCGGCGCCTCCGTTGTCCCTCGACCCCGCTGTCGTGTGCCAAAGCCATGCGTACGTATATATATATATATATATATATATATATATATAGAACTTGAAGGGAAGGCACAACAGGTCCGGGTATTTTCTATATTGAATTAACTTGCAGATAGCACATAAGAAAAGGATCGTATTTACTAACGTTTCGGCCGTGGCACGGCCCTCTGATGTGTATATGTCTATATATATATATATATATATATATATATATATATATATATATAGAGAGAGAGAGAGAGAGATTGATTGATTGATATGTGGGGTTTAACGTCCCAAAACCACTATATGATTATCAGAGACGCCGTAGTGGAGGGCTCCGGAAATTTAGACCACCTGGGGTTCTTTAACGTGCGCCCAAATCTGAGCACACGGGCCTACAACATTTCCGCCTCCATCGGAAATGCAGCCGCCGCAGCCGGGATTCGAACCCGCGCCCTGCGGGTCAGCAGCCGAGTACCTTAGCCACTAGACCACCGCGGCGGGGCAGAGAGAGAGAGAGAAAGAGAGGATGTTTCACGAAATGTGTCGAATATTCTTTAAAAATTACAGAAAGGAGGTATCTGTGTGATACTTGCGGCGTTGCCTTTCTGTGGCAGATGGCATCTTCAGATGGGTACAAACATTATTTACAGCAGTGATTATGGAAATTAACACAATTAACTTTTTAAACAGAGGTAATAGCCGGTTTAGTCGAATGGACCAATTCCTACGAATTCCCTCCCTATGAATTCGTCCAAAGCCACTATGAAATTTTGGAAAAGCGGCCACTGGTAATCACCATGGAGCGATGCAATCTGACCAATTTAGCAGGGGGAAAGGTAAACCGACGCACCAAACAGCAAATCTACCATTTACTTCGACAACACCTTCAATGACGACAGTGTTTCCTTCGCATTGCGGGAGAAAAATAAGCGAGCTCGATAAGCGGCCTCGAAGTGAAGTGTTTAAATTGACGGTTGATAACGGCGATAAGTCTTACTGACTTAAGAGGGGGGCGCAAAGTATGCCCCATACATTTCATTTCACCTAAAAGGGGGAGGTAAGTGGGCGCGGTGATAAACATACTCCCCCTCCCCTCCCCGAAGGGGATCCCGGCGCATAAGTTTCAGGTAAAGGCTGCGCTGCAAAGTTGATGACGTTTTTCCTATAATGCGCTTTCCCTGCGTCAGTCCAGTTTTTCATCCTCACCCCGCCGCGGCTGCTGACCCGCAGGTCACGGGATCGAATCCCGGCTGCGGCGGCATTTTTGATGGAGGCGAAAATGCTGTAGGCCTGTGTGCTGAAATTTGGGTGCAAGTTAAAGAAACCCGGGTGGTCAAAATTTCCGGAGTCCTGCACTACGGCGTCTCTCATGATCATTTGGTGGTATTGAGGCACTAAACCCCACATACCAATCAGTTTTTTGTCCTCAACTTTGCAGCACAGCCTTCACCTGCAGTATGTTCCAACTAGCCCCCACACAAGCTTTTCTGTACGAGTTTCAGTTCGCGATGATTTGCTGGTCGAGGAAAGGTGGGCAAGTATAGTCGCTTCAATAATTAGGCACACGACATATTACGCGTCATGCAGAGCGATATATCATTGGACACGCGAAATCTTACGTCACGAAGAGCGACGCATGTACTGTTAGCCAAAGTGATTGTCTCAGACAACAGCTACACAGGTATTTAAAGCGCTTTCTATAGCCTGATGATAAATTCTAATCGGTGACCTGCATGCCTGAATCTTGTCTCATTGGCATTTTTACTCATTGTTCAAGCAGGAAAGAAGTTACATTACAGTTCACGCTGTCCTGGACACACGTAATGCCTTTAACAATCAAAGAAGACTGAGCTGGAACATTACAATGTACATTCTAAACACGTATATTGGACGCTGCATGGTGTAAGCGTTGACTGGTATAGCCCAACTACTGGCTCAATCAATGCACTGATAGACCTTTGAGAAACACACACACAGTTGTCACGGAAGTCTGAGGCCTCTATTGCGCTACCATTGAGCAATGAGCGATGGATGCACTACATCCATCACTGACGGCGCTGTTTCAAGGACAGGCGAGTTCACAAGCCGACGCCGTCGCGATATCGGTTTACGCCTACTCGGTTTGCCGCACGTGTTTCGATGCGCAGTCTGACAAAAACAGGCCACGCGAGGCACCGGAGGATAAAAAGTCGCACGGTCCCTTCAGCGCTCGTGCGAGGCAACTCGAGTGCATAAGCCGCCTGCATGTTTTTCCTTTTTTTTTCTCAGACGATGTAAATTATGATTCAAGTATATAATCAAGCGATGCGCTATACAACTTCACAAGCTAACTGTAGAGCATTTCGAATACCAGCACCGTCATTCAGAATTATACGTGTATACAGAAAGAACTAAGGAAATCAAACATTTAACTGATAAACATATTTGTATTTATTACCCCGAGTGCATATACTGGCGAGACTGTTAAGGAACTTGTTCTTGAATTGTTTTGAAGAAAACAGTAAGAAACACCAAACTATCCAATAATAAGTACTGTATACACTTAACCATTCCACACACGCACCTTTTTTCGTGAAAAATACACCTTAAAATCGCGCGCACGTTAGGTTCGAGCATCGACGTTTCAACTGGCCCATAGCTGTACTGTTTGTTTTCGGGTCATATAAATCAGGCGCGCGTTGGAATGAGGTAAATACGGTATGCTTAGTTGGTACTGGGTTTAGGTTGCACAGAGTTTTGTACCTTTGTCTCTTTGTCCGTGGTTCTGAAGTATGGTGCTTTGTGTCCAGAAGAAAAAAGTTAACGATTCAGGGTGCTAAGTTTGTGGAGAAGCAGTAAGCTGTCACTGTACATAGGGACAATGAGTAAAATTGAAAATAAAATAGAGGCCAGACGGCAATGAGTAGTTCACTTTCACCTTTTTGTTAACTTAATTGCGCCTTTCATATCAAGTCCTGCGATTCTCCAGGGCTTTTTATTGTGCGCGTTAATTCCCCCCACTGCTATATATCCCCTTCAGTCACGAATTATGATATGCTGACAGAAACGCGTCAAATTAGCGTGGCATAATTTCAAGGCACTCAGTATTACATTCCAAGTAAGAAAATGAAGAAAATTGTTATTCCTTGTGAGTTTTAATAAATACAAGTAATGAGTATGTAACTAATTATCTAAATATTATGCCACCAGTCCCCTTGAGTCGTCATCATCATCAGCCTGACTACGTTCACTGCAAGACAAAGGCCTCTCCCATGTTCCGCCAGTTAACCCGGTCATGTGCTTGCTGCTGCCAATTTATACCCGCAAACTTCTTAATCTCATCTGCCCACCTAACCTTCTGTCTTCCCCTAACTTGCTTCCCTTCTCTGGGAATCCAGTTAGTTACCCTTAAAGACCAGCGGTTATCCTGTCTCCGCGCTACATGCCCGGCCCATGTCCATTTCCTCTTCTTTATTTCAACTATGATATCCTTAACCCCCGTTTGTCCCCTAATCCACTCTGCTCTCTTCTTGTCTTTTAAGGTTACACCTACCATTTTTCTTTCCATTGCTCGCTGTGTCGTCCTCAATTTAAACTGAACCCTCTTTGTAAGTCTCCAAGTTTCTGCTCTGTAGCTAAGTACCGGCAAGATACAGCTGTTATATACCTTCCTCTTGAGGGATAGTGGCAGTCTACCTGGCATAATTTGAGAGTGCTTGCCGAATGTGCTCCACCCCATTCTTATTCTTCTAGTTACTTCAATCTCGTGGTTAGGCTCTGCGGTTATTACCTGCTCTAAGTGGACATAGTCTTTTACAACTTCAAGTGCACTATTACCTATCTCGAAGCGTTACTCCTTTTTGAGGTTGTTGTACATTACTTTCGTTTTCTGCAGATTAATTTTAAGACCCACCTTTCTGCTCTCCTTGTCTAACTCCATAATCATGAGTTGCAATTCGTCCCTCGAGTTACTCAGCAATGCAATGTCATCGGCGAAGCGCAGGTTACTAAGGTATTCTCCATTAACTCTTATCCCTAACTGTTCCCATTCTAGGCTTCTGAAAACCTCCTGTAAGCATGCGGTAAATAGCATTGGGGAGATTGTGTCCCCCTGCCTTACACCCTTCTTGATCGGTATTCTGTTGCTTTCTTTATGAAGCACTATGATAGCAGTTGATCCCCTGTAGATTTCTTCCAGAATGTTTATATATACTTCATCTACGCCCTGATTCCGCAGTGTCTGCATTACGGCTGATATTTCTACTGAATCAAATGCCTTCTCGTAATCTATGAAGGCTATGTATAGCGGTTGGTTATACTCTTAGCATTTCTCTATTACCTGATTGATAATATGAATGTCGTCAATTGTTGAGTAGCCTATTCGAAATCCTGCTTGTTCCTTTGGTTGATTGAATTATAATGTTTTCTTTACTCTGTTAGCAATTACCTTTGTAAATAGCTTGTATACTACAGAGAGCAAGCTGATCGGCCTGTAATTCTTCAAGTCGTTGTCATCTCCTTTCTTATGTATTAAGATGATGTTAGCATTCTTCCAAGACTCTGGTACCCTTCCCGTCAAGAGACACCTCCTAAACAGGGTGGCTAGTTTTTCTAACACAATCTGTGCTCCATCTTTCAGCAGATCTGATGTTACCTGATCTTCACCAGCAGCTTTGCCTCTTTGCATGCTCTCCAAAGCTTTTCTGACTTCTTCTATCATTACTGGTGGGGTGTCACCTGGGTTACTGCTAGTTCTTATAGTATTAAAGTCGTGGTTGTCTCGGCTACTGTACAAATCTCTGTAAAACTCCTCCGCTATTTTAACTATCTTATCCATATTGGCAGTTATTTTGCCTTCTTTGTCCCTTAGTGCATACATCCGACTTTTGCCTATCCCAAGTTTCCTCTTCACTGCTTTGACGCTTCCTCCGTTTTTCAGAGCGTGTTCAATTCTCTCCATGTTATACCTTCTTACATCGCATACTTTACGTCTATTAATCAACTTCGAAAGCTCTGCCAGTTCTATTTTGTCTGTTGTACTTGGAATTTTCATGATTTCACGCTTCTTAATTAGGTTCTTTGTTTCCTGGGAAAGCTTGCCAGTGTCCTGTCTAACTACCCTGCCTCCAACTTCCACTGGACACTCCGTAATGATACTCGTCAGATTATCATTCATTGTATCTACGCTAAGGTTGGTTTCTTCACTAAGAGCCGAGTACCTGTTCTGCAGCGGCACTC
The DNA here is from genome assembly GCA_013436015.1 of Rhipicephalus annulatus. Lineage (NCBI taxonomy): Eukaryota > Metazoa > Arthropoda > Arachnida > Ixodida > Ixodidae > Rhipicephalus > Rhipicephalus annulatus. Next base: position 166,371 of record WOVY01010668.1, read on the forward strand.
TGAATTCCTGTACTTTCCCTCTCAGTGCTAGCTCATTGATTGACTTCTTGCGTATCAGTTTCTGTCGTTCCTTCTTCAAGTCTAGGCGAATTCGAGACCGTACCATTCTATGGTCACTGCATCGTACCTTGCCAACCACTTCCACATCCTGCACGATTCCTAGGTGTGCAGTCATTATAAAGTCTATTTCGTTCTAATTTTCGCCATTAGGGCTACTCCATGTCCACTTGTGGTTTTCTCGTTTTTGGTAGAAGGTATTCAAAATCCGCAAATTATTGCGTTCTGCGAATTCTACTAGTAGCTCTCCTCTGGCGTTTCTAGTGCCGATGCCATAATCTCCTACTGCCTGGTCTCGAGCCTGCTTCTTCCCTACCTTTGCATTAAAGTCGCCCATCACTATAGTATACTGTGTTTTTACCTTACTCATTGCCGATTCCACGTCTTCATAGAAGCTTTCAACTGAAGCGTCATCATGGCTGGATGTAGGCGCGTAAGCCTGTACTACCTTCATCTTGTATCTTTTATTCAGTGTAATGACAATACCTACCACCCTTTCATTATGCTATAGTATTCCTCTATGTCGCCAGCTATGTTTCTGTGAATTAGGAACCCCACTCCCAGTTCTTTTCTGTCTGCCAAGCCCCTATAGCAAAGGACGTGCCCATTCTGTAGCACAGTATAGGCCTCATCTGTCCTCCTAACCTCACTGAGCCCTATTATATCCCACTTAACACCCTCTAGCTCCTCGAATAGTACAGCTAGACTTCCCTCACAAGATAAGGTTCTAGCTTTAAACGTTGCTAAGTTCAGATTCCAATGGCGGCACGTAGTCCAGAGATTCTTAACACCCTCTGCTGCGTTGCAGATCTGACCGCCGCCATGGTCAGTTGCTTCGCAGCTGCTGGGGACTGAGGGCCGTGAGTTATTTGACGTATGCATGTGGGAGGTAGTGGCCAGATACTGCACCAGGGTGGCCAATCCTTCTCTGGTGAGGGAGTGCGTTCCCGGCGGTGGTTACCGGTGAGGCCGCACCCCAGGCCTCTTAATGCAGTTCCATGAACATGCGTTTTTTTTTTTTTCCTGTTGGAACTGCGCGGCAGCGGGATTTGAACCACGGACCTCTTGCATGCTAGGCGGATGCTCTAACCACTACGCCATCGCCGCTTTTTTTTTCTCTTTATTGCCTTCTTGACTACTGGTCAAGCTAATATGACAATCAGTATCACACGTGTTTCATGCGTGATAATGCGTCAAACAAAGATATTACATCTTCAACACAGTCGGTAGTCTTATACACTTCTCGCACTTTTATAACAGCTTCCACGAAACACTCATTAACGGACAGAACTCTCACATCACAGTGTCTGTACGATAGCATACAACGCCAAACCGAATGACACTACGCCATCGCCGCACCCGGATTGTTATGTTCTAAATGTAGGTTTCAGCGGTGTATCAGTCAAGTTTGTGGTTATCTTTATAAAAATGTTTTAATGAAATGAGATTTCTGCTGATTACCCCCTTAATTAGGGGCTAGAGAGTACGGAGTTGGGCCTCCGATTAGCCTATGGGGTGCTGTTTATTAATATATAAAGCGGACAAAATTTAAATTCGTTTGTAAGGTGATGTTACCAGATTAATCTTTTTAGTTATTAGGCTTAATTTTGGTCACGAAATAGTTTCGGTACTATTACTCCTGTCCTGCTGAAACCTGAGCGGCGACAGGTCTACAATTAGGGCTTTGCACTGTATGAGTTAGAAGTTTCCCGGTAGGTTATTAGCAAAGTTAAAAGCGATCATAAGGGGAAAAAAACACATGGTTCAAGACTTTGATCTGACGGGCGTACCTTTCTCCCGAGCAGTGAGCCACCCTCCTCCTCTGAGCGAGGGAAGACGCGGGCGCCACACGTTTATTAGCGGTTCTCGTTATATTCTTTCTAACTCTGTATCTTCCGGTAACCTTAAGCTATCAAAATTATTTTTACACGGGAAAAACTGGACTGTTGCGTTCTAACAGAAGACATTAGCTATTTTTCGGTGGCGTTTGTAGCTCCTTTTGAAAATTTGTTTTAATGAAATGACCTTTTTGCTGATTACCACATTACTTAAGGGCCTAGAGTGTACGGGGTTGGGCCTCCTGGTAGCCTATGGGGTGCGGTTTATTAATATATTAAGCGGACAAAATTTAAATGCGTTTGCGAGGTGATATTACTAATTTAATCTTTTTAGTGATTAGGCTTAATTTTGATTGCGGAATAACTCTGGAACTATTGAACCTAGCCTGATCAAGCTTCAGTAGCGTCAGGTCTACCCTAAGGACTTTCAACTTTATAAGCAAGAAGTTTCCCTGTAGAATATTAACGAAGCTACAAGCGATCGTAAAAAACACGTGGTCCGACTGTTGTTGTTTTCACAGATTCACACTGTTTTCCGCTCCCAAAATTTAAAATTTTCGTTTCTATTAGCAGTATTTGTAGCGGTTGAACTCCTTGTATCTTCACGAACAAATAGACACCACTCTGACCCTCCTAGAACCGAAATTGCTAAAGTTATAGGTAGATATGTGCAGAGCTCACTTACCCGTCAACATTAGGTTGTCGTAAACCTTAACGAGTGACCCCCTTGAGTACTTGCATAAAAAAATCCGCTATCCTGCCCGAAGTGCATGCACAGTTTGTTTTGTTTCTTTGTTGTATTTGTTTCGAGCGAAGAAAAAAAAAATACTTTTCACGTTTGTCTTGGTATGCGTCACGTCGAACAATCATCGCACGTGGTAATGCATCCAGCGAAATGACCCTCTGCAACAATACACAGCAAAAGGAAGTTAAATATTTCGCCGTTGTCTACTTAGGAGGCCTGCACGAAGGTGTACAATAAGTTTCAAGCCATTTGATGAAACAGGTGGTGCGTGACGTGCCATTGAAATTGGCATCTTTAATCGTACACACCGTGACTGAAAGAGATATTAGACTCGGCTGTTGACCCGCAGGTCACGGGATCGAATACCGGCTGCGGCGGTTGCATTTTCGATGGAGGCGAAAATGCTGTAAGCTCGTGTGCTCAGATTAGGGTGCACGGTAAAGAACCCCAGCTAGGTGGTCGAAACTTCCGGAGCCCTCCACTACGACATCTCTCATAATCATACGGTGTTTTGGAGACGTTAAACCCACAGCATCAGCTGTAATGGCACGGTCATTTCTGTCAATGAACTTCAGCTGTCAATGTGAATGTCAGTGCCTGTCAACCATGAGCGGCAACACTGTGAGGCCATCACCACTATCGGTCAACATGTGATCATTTTTCCTGGACAATGGGTAACAAGCTGCAATCAGATAAAGATTCACGCAGTCAAGGATAAGATCTCCATTTATGCGATGTATTGCAGAGTGACAGCTAGTTTTTCCAGCTAACAATTATAGCCAACTTAAAAAGAAAAAGTTAAACAAGGGGCTCTAGGAAAACCTCATCGGCCGCACCTTAGCGGCAGTAGTCTGTACGTAACCTCGAACTTTCTTCATCGCAAACTCTTAATTGACCTAATTACTATTATTACACAATTTTGCTAAGACGATAACTATAAAGAGTACGCCACTTCGAATAACCTCGGGATCAATCCTTCACTTCGCGCTCAAATTCGCCTGTACTTTCTTGTTTTTTTTTTTCCTGAAGGAAAAAAAGAAAGCGCGGAGTACGCGAAATAATCACGCGCTGATGCGTCTGAAGTGCTTACGTGCGAGGTTTTATGGGAACATGGATGAATGCGCATATTGCTGCATCGTACAGGGCTTCATGCTTTTTATGCTACAGCATGAAAATTCGTAACGCATTCGTTCATATGGATGAGAGGGAAAGAGACTATTTCAGTCAGTCTTGAGGCTTATATAAGAAATCAACGTCTTGCTGAAATTGTGTCTATATATTAAAACTGGAAGCTGTGCTTGGATTTTTTGCGATGCGGTATTGTAACAGTTATATTCATTTCGACGTTAAATTAACAACTGTGTTGTACTTTTCATTGCTCCGTGCACTGTACTATTTCCGTATAGAAGAGAGGAAGTTTGGCATGTTGGTAGCTAGTTCATCGTATTTCGGACACCACAGCATACTAAACGAACACGAAACAATATGAACACAGGAGAGGTGTTCACAATGTCTCGTGTGCGTAGAACACCATGGTTTCCAAAATAAGATCTTTCCTTAATTTCTCGTGTTTTTCTGAAACATGATAGAAACCTGCTTTTCCATATGTCCTGAAAATTTCATCCAATGATATATCTCTAGTTTATGGGCGTTTATTAACAGCACTTCGAAAGATTGCTCGCTTCCCAAACGATGGCTCGATTATGTACTCGCAGGAAATCGTAACAATATATATATATATATAGGAGACCGCCAGGTGGCGCCGTTTTGTTTGGCTGGCCGCATACAGTGCTCCACTTTCACGTGTTCTTGGCCCGTTACCGGGCCCCGCCCGTGTCTGTACAAGCTCACTATTCCTTCTAGAAGACTTCCGGGACACGCCGACACCATCCGGGCCCCGGTCCGACCCCAGGCTGGCCCCCCAGGCCCCTTCAAAAGTACGAAGCGGCGCGGCGCCGCGCTAACCCTAACGCGCCGCGCCTGCACCTCCACGATGCAGAGTCCTGCCCAGCACTCGACACCAACGACAACTGACGCCCTGTCGGTAAGCCCAGCCTCCTCCGGTCGTACCGCTGATACAGCCGTGCCTCCACTGTCAACATCTTGCAATGTCACCAGCCCCGCGCCGACAACAATACAGCAACAGGCAGCGTTCCTCAACAGCGCGCACGGTCCAGCAACGTGCAACGCTGGTGGCGTCTCTGCTACTCTCAGCTTAATAGCCACGCAAACGCCAGAGCCCGAGAGCCGTAATGCAGTGTTGGCATTGCAATCAACCACGCCTGCTGCTCTCCCCACCTTATCTGCGTCTGGCCTACCCATTGGAAATTCCGAGTCTGTCGACAAGCGCGTTTCGACGAGCGTCGTTCCTTCCATCGCCGAAGTTTTGCCTTCCATCACTTCAGCTGACGACTTATCGACGGAAATGGACTTCACGGCATCGCAAGTCAACGAAGACAATACGCCATCCCCTGAAGGCAGCTGGAACACCGTTAGTGCCAATCGAAAACCCGCCTCGACCGCCCGCCCCCGCTCCGAGCTCATCACCGTCGGAATCCAACTTCCACCCGGAACACTCACGCCGAAACTGCCTCTCTATGACCTGCTTTCTACCATCATAGCCGCCGCAAATCTCTCTCCCAAGACCAGTGCGGAGGTCACCCTTCAAGCCAAACCTGCTCAGAGCCTTGTGTTTCTGAAAACGCACTCACCTCTCACTGCCCACCTCCTACTCTCCCTCACAAGTCTGGAACTTAATGGTAAGCCGATCACCATTAAGCCCTATGCTCTCAGTCCTCCAATATCATGTCTCGGCGTCATACACAACGTCGGTGGTCACTTCACAACATCTCAGCTCTTGCATGACCTCGAATCCTTTACTTCAGATATACTCGCTGCACGTATGATGGGCTCCACTGAATCCGTCCTCATAACATTTGCTGGAACCATCGTCCCTCGCTTTGTGTACTTCAAACGCGTCTCTTTCCGATGCCGTCCACATAAACCCAAGCCCCCTACTTGCACTCGGTGCCTTGCTATAGGGCACCGTGCTCATCATGCCCCCAACACAGCGTTCCGGCCAAGTGCCGCCGCTGTGCGTCTCCTCTACCAGCAGATCCCGATGCTCACGTTGCGCCCAACCCTGGTGCATCCATTGCCAAGTCAAACACCCACTCATCTCTAGACTCCACCTGCCCCTACCTTCTAGCTAAGCAACGCGACTGCGCCAAAGCAGCTTTTCTCCGTCGCACAGCCATGCGCCGAGCCACTCAGCCTCGCCGCCCCTCCTCTTCAGCGCATGAGCTCCTATCACCTCCCGCAACATCCCCCCCGGGCTCATACGCCGCTAAGGTTAAGGGAACACCTCCCATGTGCACTTCTTCATCAAACAGCACCTTCACCATTTTCAAGTAACGAGAGCCGCTCCTTCGATCTGCGACTGGCTATGTTGGAGCGCAACCAGCGCGAGCAACAACGCGTCTCCGATGAGCTACAACAGAAAATACTTGCACTGACGCAGACACTCGCAACTACCACATCCTCTCTTACCTCTCAACTCGCGGAGCTAAATAAGCAACTCACCACACTCACCGCCCCGAACCTCCAGCTCCATGTAACCAAATTGGCCCGACATGGTCGAAACCACCACCACTGCGCATCACACTCGTTTGGTCCAGCTGGAAAATTCAATTGTCCGGATTCTTACGACCCTCGAAACCCAATCTAAGCAACTGGAATCTTTCACCTATATGCTTAACTCCCTGCAGGAGTCACTTCCCCCGGCAAAAAAGAAGGAACGCGCACGCGTAGGTGCTTCCTCTACTCCAAAGACCTAGATGGCGCGTGAAAAGGACCTCGATATTTTGCAGTGGAACTGCCGCAACTTTCGTCATAATAGGACCCCTCTCCATCAATATCTTCTCACCCGCCAAACATTACCCCATTTTTTCCTTATACAGGAGACTCCGGGCGGCCCTTGCCGTCCCGGGCTACCGTGCATATCACGCTACGACGGGAAAGCCACTTGCGTCCATTTATGTACGCAATGCAATGAACCACTAGACGTACCCTCCCCCCTCCTGAAACATTTAGTTGGTGTGGTCTATTACCAACCCTCCACCCGGATTTCTCTCGCTCTGATGTCATTTTACAACCCCCCTGTCACGTCCTCTTTGTTTAGTGCTCTTGGCAAATTCCTGCACTCCCTTCCATCGACCACCCATATCCTCCTTGGGGGTGACTTTAATGCTCCTCATAGGCTCTGGGGTTACCCCAAACACTCAAACCAGGTCGCCTTCTACACTGCCCTCGCCCAGGAACGCCATCTCACCCGTCTTATACTCCTGACACCCCTCTCGACGGGCACTGTTTTCACAGCGTTCCACTACACCCGATCTTACGTCTTCTCTCGGAGTTCCCTTCCTTTTCACTGGCAGGTCTCCGCTGAAATTTTTTCAGTGATCACTTTCTCATACACATCACCATCCCTCTTTCCAACAATAGGCGGAAACAACGAGTCGCTCACACTGACTGGGAAGCATTCCGTAATAACCTTTTGTTTGACTCATTTAAAACTTACGACGACTGGACGTCGCGGATCTCCACAGCAATGACATGTTAGTCGCCACGCTCGTTTTCAACTCCCATTCCTGACCCTGATCCTCACTTCCTCCGATTATGGCGACGTCATAAACGTTTGAAACGCGCTCTCCGCTCCCAGCCACATAACTTCCAACTTTCCTTCCGAATTGATGCTCTGCGGGCTGAAATTATCGCTTACGGCACTTCTCTCGAGCACTCTCGTTGGAAACGCTGTGTGACGGCCTTGACTCCGCACTGCACTCGCGCTCTTCATGGTCTCTGTTTAGGTCTCTCTTAGGTACAAAGCCTGCCGTTGCTCCCACCCTAGCTAAAGCTCTCACTCAAGGGACTCCATCTGATGTGTTTGAAAATTTAAAAATCTCTGTATCTCCCACCCCCTCTCACACCTTCCTACCCAGATTACTGTGGCGAAGCTAATCCAGACCTGGACCGCCCCATTCACGCTCAGGGAGCTGGAAGCTGCCTTAGCCACTCAATCTAACCCGCTCGGCACCGGTGAGGATGAGATAACATATACTACATTACGTAATCTCCCCGACAACGCGAAGGAATTTCTCTTACACACATTCAACGAAGCATGGAACAGCGGCTGTCTTCCAAGCTCTTGGACATCATCTCTAATTTGCATGATTCCGAAGCCCCGGCAAACCTCCATCTCTCTCTAATCTTCGCCCTAGTCTCTTTGACGTCATGCGTTGGCAAGACTCTTGAGCGAATGGCCTTGACTCGACTGTCTGATTTTATTGAGGCGAAAGAGTTTTTTCCCTCCTTCTCTTATTGGCTTCCGACGCCACGTTTGTGCGCAGACATGTTCCTTGTTCTTCAGCATACTTTTCTTTCACCTTCTCGTAGTCAGATCCATGCGCTTGTAACCGTCGATGTACGGAAGGCATTCGATGGCGTGAGTCATGACCACATACTCGCTCAGCTCTCCTCCCTGTCATGTGGCTCCCGCATGTATTCTTACATCCGATCATTTCTTTCCAATCGAGTTGCTCGCTTCAGAGTCGATACTCATTTGTCTAACCCACACTCCCTCACCCGCGGCACTCCTCAAGGTGCCGTACTATCTCCTACTCTATTTATTATGGCTATGGCCCCCCTTGCCTCCCCAACTGTCCCAAATACCTGACCTCCACCATATTTTTATGCAGACGACAATCACTCTCTGGTGTACGTCTGGATGTCCCGGCCACGTGCAGGATACTTTGCAACGTGGCCTGGACCTTATCGCTTCCTTTCTCGCTACTGCTGGCCTGTCCCCTGCACCGGAGAAATGTGAACTACTTTTGCTAAACCGGTCTGCGTACCAGCGCTCCCACAATACCCTCATCTCCCTACATCTTTCTAGCTCTCTCATCCCCACTGTTCAGCAATGCAAAGTTCTTGGCTTCCCTTTGCACGCGACAAAAAACGCGCAGGCCCTACATCACGCTGTGAGGACTTGCCACTCGGTGGCCCACCTCTGCAACGCGTTGTCCTCACGGCAGTCGGGGCTCCACGAGGCTCATGCGTGCCGGGTTTGCACATGCGCTTGCCCTTAACAAGTTCATGTACTTTGTACCCTACGTTCATTTCACCGAAACGCAACTCAACACACTTGAAAGAGCTCTATATTAGGCCTCTACAAGGCAGCTCTAAACCTCCCTCTCACTACCTCTACCACTAAGCTCTTTGCCACAGGCCTCTTCATCATTACGTTCTCTTATTTCTCACCACGACTCTCAGATTGCCCGTCTTTCTCTCACTCGTCAAGGCCATGGCTATTAGCCCAAGCTGGTATCCCTCACATTCCCGTTTCCGTGCCCACCTTGCCTTCTGCCGCTAGCACCGCTGCTTCTAACCTTCGCATCCTTCCCCTCCCATCCAATATGTCTCCGTTCTTCACGCCGGCCGGCGTCATGCGGCAGCACAGCATCATTCTCCTCCTCTCTCTACACAGGGAGTTGCCTACACGGATGCCTCATACATGGCTCCTCGGGGCTCGTGTGGCTACGTTATCTACCATCCACACCTTTCGTCACCTGACACGCACACCAGCGGGCCATACTTACACCCGCCAAATGTACTTTCGCTCGAGGTCCTTTCCATGGTTCCACGCCATGCAGTCATTTTCCTCCCTCCCTTCTCTCCCCGAGTACACGATTTACTCCGACTCTCACGCCGCCATCCGTCACATACAGAACAACACGTTGCCCCCTGCTCTTCAACAGGAGGTCGAGCGAGCGGCCTCTGCTCTTCACCCTCCACTGTCTTCCTCCGCTGGGTTCCTGGGCATTCGGGTATTAACGGCAATGAGCTAGCTCATCAGCTTGCCCGCGATATATTGCACCGGGCACCGTTCATTCCCTGGCCCACACCTTCGGAAGACAGTGAGAGCTCCGCGAATAACGATGGGCAGATCTCCTTGCGTCACACCATCAAGGAGGTATATCTCCAGCTCCGGCTCGACAAGCGTCTTTACCCTCCCCCTCATCCATCACTCACGGCGCTGGAGGCTCGAACTCTACGGCACATCCCAATGAACTGCTTGATAACCCCCTCTCGCCCTTTTCCTTTATAAATATAGGTCTACCCCTGCTGTCCTAATTGTCCTTCCCCATACGCTGACCTGTCACACTGCCTGTTTTACTGCCCAACTGCTCAGCAATCCAGCTATTACCCTCCCCATCCCTTTCCATCACCTCCTGGCTCGATTGGATCGGCGCCGAAGGGAAGAAGAACAGCGTCGACTGATCGCACAGGCGGTCGAAATGCTCGGCCTGTAAATTTGGCTGAATAAAAGTCTATTACTACTACTACTATATT